>JAGFNQ010001595.1:864803-949430 GCA_024364735.1 Boesenbergia rotunda
TTCATTTGATACATGCGAATCATGCTTAAAAGGCAAGATGACCAAATTACCCTTTTCCGAAAAGGTAAACCAGTGGGAGAATTGCTTGGTCTAATACATACTGATGTATGTGGACCAATGTCAACTCTTGCACAAGGAGGCTATAGCTACTTCATTACCTTTATCGATGATCACTCACGATTCGGGTATGTGTTCTTAATGAAACACAAATCTGAAGCTTTTGAGAAATTCAAAGAGTTCAGAAGTGAAGTAGAGAAACAGCTTGGCAAAAGTATTAAGATACTTCGATCCGATCGGGGTGGTGAATACTTAAGTCAAGAGTTTCAAGATTATCTTAGGGACAATGGGATATTGTCTCAATGGACTCCGCCATATACACCACAGCATAATGGTGTATCTGAGAGGCGTAACCGAACCTTGATGGACATGGTTAGATCTATGATGAATCATGCAACTCTTCCAAAATCCTTTTGGGGCTATGCGCTTAAGACAGCTGTTTACTTGCTAAACAGAGTCCCGACCAAGGTAGTCTCTACTACTCCATATGAGACGTGGAATAGTAAGAAACCTCATTTATCTCACCTAAAGATATGAGGTTGTCCTGATTATGTAAAGCGGATTGTATCAGACAAATTGGATGCTAAGTCTGATAAATGTCTATTTATTGGATACCCTAAGGAAACGAAGGGTTACCAATTCTATCATCCCTTGGAACAAAAGGTGTTTGTTTCAAGGCATGCTGTATTTCTAGAAAAAGAATTTCTTTTACACGAAAACAGTGGGAGTAGCATTGAACTTGAAGAAGTTCAAGAAACTCCAATAGACATTATAGAGACACCTAGTCTAGACCCACAACCAATAACTCATAATGATGAGCTATCAGTTGAACCTAAAATGACACCATTTCTTTGTTGGTCTGATAGGACACGCAATATTCCAGAGAGATACGGATTTCTCATAAGTGAATCGAACGACGTGTTACTCATTAACGATGACGAACCTATCAGTTATGAAGATGTTCTGAAAAATTCAGAAAGGGATAAATGGCTTGAAGCCATGAAGTCGGAAATGAATTCCATTTACAATAATCAAGTATGGGACTTGGTTAACCCACCTGAAGGGATTAAGCCCATAGGGTGCAAGTGGGTTTTCAAGAAGAAAACCGACATGGAAGGTAATGTTGTTACCTTTAAGGCTAGATTAGTGGCAAAAGGATATCGTCAGAAACAAGGAATTGATTATGACGAAGCCTATTCGCCAATAGCTATGCTTAAATCCATTCGGATGCTCCTGGCCATAGCAGCTCATTATGATTATGAGATATGGCAAATGGATGTGAAAACATCTTTCCTTAATGGAAACCTGCTTGAGGATGTATACATGATACAACCTGAAGGTTTCACATCGGTTAATAAAACCAAAGTATGCAAGCTTCGACGATCCATATATGGATTAAAGCAAGCATCTAGGAGATGGAACATCTGTTTTGATGAGACAATCAAAGAGTTTGATTTCTCACAAAATCCTGACGAACCTTGTGTGTATAAGAAGGTTAGTGGGAGTGCAGTCGTATTCCTAGTGTTATATGCTGATGACATATTACTTATAGGAAACGATATATCAGTCTTATAGTCAGTTAAAATTTGTTGTCCAAAACTTTCTCCATGAAAGACCTGGGAGAAGCAACCTATATCCTTGGGATTAAAATCTATAGAGATAGATCAAAATGGTTGCTTGGTCTTTCACAGTCTACATATATAGATCGAGTGCTAGAAAGGTTTAGCATGTCAGAATCCAAGAAAGGTTACCTTCCCATCAGGCATGGGATCAACCTTTCGAAGTCTATGTGTCCGCACATAGAAGACGAGAGGATTTGCATGAATAAGATTCCTTATGCATCCGCGATAGGATCTATCATGTATGCTATGTTATGTACTAGGCCCGATGTATCGTATGCTCTGAGCGTCACAAGCAGATACCAGTCTGATCCAGGAATGGATCATTGGGCGGCTGTCAAGACAATCCTCAAGTACTTAAGAAGAACTAAGGATGTGTTCCTAATATATGGAGAAGGTTATATGGTAATACGTGAGTATACAGATGCCAGTTTCCAGACAGATAAGGATGACTTCAAATCTCAGTCCGGATACGTATTTATTTTGAATGGAGGGGCAATAAGTTGGAAGAGTTCCAAGCAAGACACCGTAGCGGCTTCTACCACGGAAGCGGAATATATTGCAGCTTCGGAAGCAGCAAAGGAAGCAGTCTGGATCAAGAAGTTTGTCTCAGAACTTGGTGTGGTTCCAACCATTGATGAGGCAATACCGGTTTATTGCGACAACAATGGAGCTATTGCACAAGCGAAGGAACCAAGGTCTCATCAGCGATCCAAACATGTGCTTCGCCGCTATCATCTGATCAGAGAGATTATAAGTAGGAATGATATACAAATTGAGAAAATTCCCACTGAAAGAAATTTAGCGGATCCTTTAACTAAGGCCTTGCCTCAAAGCAAGTTTGAGGGTCATGTTAGAGCCTGTGGTATTGGATACCGTAGCGATTGGCATTAGGCCAAGTGGGAGTTTGTTAGTGATATGAGAAAAATGTCCTAAGGCAATCGCCTTATGATTGTAATCATTTATTTTAATAAATGAATATTCACTATTTGAGTATACATGTTTATGTATTTGATTGAGATCTTAAACTCATTTACTGAATGCCCGCAATACAATTCATAGCATGAGAGAATTTGTGATGAATTCACAACTAGTAATTATCTCTACATGTGCAATTGTGAAGTATTGAAATTGTCCCTAGTTGATGAATTGACAAATACGGACACTATCAATTCTGTTGAGACTAGCATGGGTTATTCTCTAATCAGTTGATTCTCACTGGCTGGTGACATTGGGATGTCCAGAGATAAACATGAATGCTAGTTAAGGGAACTAGTTCATTGGAGTGACTGGCTGTAAAACCTCATATGGTAGTCTATATATAGATATGTCAATGAAGTTCTTACTGCAGCTTAAGTGCGATGTTCCTTTGACTTGTAGTGTTCAAGTCATCTTGGTCATGGAGACTTATACTTTGACATCTTAAGCAGCATCTCCAAGGAGGTGTAGACCCAGGATGATTGGGTATAAACCGAAGTGCCCGAAGATGTTTGAACAACCTACAAAGGATTCACCACTACTTGCGAGGAGATGTATACCCAAGGCCTATCGTCGGATTGTTACTCGAAACCTCTGGCCAGAGCATGACATGTTCAGAGTATGAATCTCTTAAATACATGAGAGTAATTAGAATCTGTAGGACGAGAAAACGTTACTTGGGCTAGGTGTGACGTAGTTAGCCTAGTGGGGACTGACACACATAGACCATGTCCTGAACCAAGTGGGTATAAGATGGTGAAGGGAATGAGGCACGATTCATTATAGCTGCTGAAGGGTTTCAGAATAGTTTCTGAGGTCAACCGTTGATCTTTAGATTAATTGGGGATCATGATGTACTACTAGGTCTCACTCATGATCGTTCTATAATTGGATAATTATAGACGGCCAACATAAATCGAAAGCCTATTTAGTCACACGCACTACGAGTAATCCGAGGGATTTAAAATGAGTTGAAAATTGGATTTTTCCAATCAAGAGAGATTAGGTTTGGTTGAGCCAAACGATAAGTCGAATCTGAATTTTTCAGAGACACATCGGAAGCGTAAAATGACTAAGTCTTTTGAAGACTTAATAGATGAATTAAATGAGTTTAATTCATTGGGGCGTGGCTTGGATGGGCCGGCCCACCCTCTTTGCTTGGTCGGCCACAACAGAGGGAGAGAACCAAGTTTTGGGTTCAATTTATAAAATAAACCAATTGTGAGGTTTGTTTATAAAATTATGGATGATATAAATTTTTATATAATAAACCAAGGTTTGGTTTATTTTTCATGTAAATTAAAATGAACCATGGATTGGTTAATTTTATTTTATAAAATCAATCATGGATTGATTTACCATGATAAGAAAATTTATTCCATAAGAAAAAAGGAGACTTGGTCGGTTTTTATCATGAATTAAAATATGATAAAACTTGGCATGATGGAATAAGTCATAGAAAATTTATTCTATAAGAAAAAAGAGACTTGGCGGTTGAGAGGCCACTATATAAAGGACCCAAGGCAAGGCTTGGAAATCAATCGAAGTATTCTTGCTTGGGCTCTCTCCCTCTCCTCCCTTCTTCCTCTTGGCCGGCCACAAGCTTCTTCTCCCTTCTTCTTGCCGTGAGCACAAGGAGAAGCACCGAGGCGATGAAGTTCTTCCATTGGGACGATCTTCCTCTCCGGCCATCATCACATTGGGATTGGGCGCAAGTCATCTTCCTCCTTCTCGCTGGAATTGTGATTCCGACCAACCTTGGTGGTGAGTTTTTCCGATGTGATTACTTCTCTCTTGGTTTTTCTTGTCGCGTTCTCGGAGAATCTAGTAGTTCTCGAGAACACGAAACTCGTGGCTTTGCGAAGTCATCCCGAAGATACTCGGCGTGGACACAAATAGAGGCGGAGCTTCCGAGGGACGCTTACGGTTGGATCTCGTCCCTTCCTTCGAGTTACGCGAGGTAATACGTAAATTAGTTTACATTTCTGCAAAATTTTAAACATATGATCATGTCTACACAAGATAAAGTTGCATGCTTAGATGTGTGGTAAATAATTTGAGAAATTATTTATGCTAAACCTTCCGCTGCACGTAATTAATTTTAAAATTACGAACCCGCATCCATGTCAACATGCACCCGGTCCCAACATATATTGTGTAAAATATTACAACTGAAGTTCGAATATAGAAAAAGAAAAATACAGCAGTAAAACAGTTTTATATCGACGACTGGAGAAGTTGGAAATTCGGAGCCGCGGGTCGTCGTTGGCGCTTGAATCTTTAGCATGGAGCTTGTTGGAGCGGAGCGCTTCAATGAATGCGTAGAAAGCAATTGTTGTGGAAGCCAAGGGGGTGAACCCCTTTATATAGTCATAGCTGGGGCGCTTGTGTTGAAGGGGGCACCTGACAAGTGGCCCTCTCTGCGTGAATCTCAATCCGCAGACTTGGCCAATGCTTATCCCCTCAACCAGGGTGCCTAAGCTGACTGGGGCGCCTGTGTTAACATAGGCGCCTCATATGCAGTCTTGAGGATTGCTTCATAGTGGTCGAAATTGACCCTTTGTCTGGGTCGCCTATCTCAATACAGGCGTCTAGCCCAGCAGGGTGCCTCACTCCATTGAGGCACCTAGGAGCAGAAACCTTCATCCCTTCGTTCCTGCAACCAGGGTTAGTTCCATAACACAAGAAACATATAAATGATATAAAATTAAGCATGATTTACAGCCTGAGCTGTCTTGGTTCTGACTTTGGGCTTCCTAAATGGAACCCTAGGTCGAACCGACGCCTAATGTTCCCTCATACGGGGAACGCGTCCTCGCCTACTCCTCTCAAGAGAGTTTACCTGTTTGCCAACCGGCTCCTCCGGTTGGACTTTTGCCCAATCTCTCGGATCAGGTCTTCGTGCCCAGTCCACGACCAGGACTTCGTGCCTAGCTTTGCCCACCAGGTCTTTGGTGGCCAGCCCTCGGCCAGGACTTATTGCCCAACTTTACTCACCAGGTCTTCGGTGCCCAGTTCATGACCAGGACTTATTGCCCAACCTTATGTCATGACTTAGTTGCTCATCCCGCAGCCAGGACTTAGTCCACAATTCTTAGAACCAAGACTTCGTGCCTAGTGTACCTAGGACTTTACCTGCACACTTGATTATCCTTGTTAGATCACAACAAAACCTTAACTTCTGAACCCTATGCCATTATCAAAACACAGGTTTGACTTTGGTGCTTCCGGCACCAACAATCTCCCCCTTTTTGATTTATGGCAACATGGTTCAAAAAGTTAAGTTTAAAAAGCATTTCAAGTATATCTAACAAGCAAGATTATCTTAATAAATACTTGAATAAAAATAGTTGATTTGATCCCCCTGAAAACATTCTCCCCCAGAAACTTTCAATGATATGCAATTTTTAAAACTTCTAAGTGCTTTAAGTTTTTGACTAAGTATTTTTCAAGATAGAGCAAAACCATTTGCACTCACAAAAATTTTTTACACTTAAATAATTTTTCACTTAAAAATTTGCAAGCCCAAATTTTAAAGAAACTTTTACATAAAAAACGACTTTGCAAAACAAACAATCTTTTGTTTAAACCAATTTTTGCAAAAAAAAAAAAAATTCCTTAGCCAAAAATTTCCACTTGAGAAAAATTTCCAAAAAAAAAATTTACTTAGAAAAAATTGAAAAAAATTTTCCCTTAAAAAGTTTCAACTTTTGCACACTTAGAAAAATTATTTTCCCTTAAAAAGTTTCAGCTTTTGCCTACTTAGAAAAATTGGCTTGGAAAATATTTTGTGCACTTAAAAAAACATTTTTACTTGGAAAAATCTTTAACAAATTTTTAGACAAGTTTTTGTAAAAAAATGTGTTCAAAAGAAAAACTTTACTTAGAAACATTTGCCAAAAAAAATTCCAACAGGTTTTTCCTCAGACAAATTTTGTTTACTAAGGAAAATTTTACTTAGGAATATTTGCAAAAAGATGTACTTAGAAATTTTTATAACACTTAGAAATTTTTGAAAGCACTTAGAATTTTTGAAAGCACTTAGAACCTTTTGAAAGCTCTTAGAATTTTTGAAAGCACTTAGAACCTTTTGAAAGAACTTAGATTTTTTGAAAGCACTTAGAATTTTACTTTACTTTTTGAAAAAGAGATAAAACTTTGCAAAAATTTTTGATAAAAAAAATTTTTGATGAAATTTTTTTTCCTCTTTCTTTGCTTTCTCTCCCCCTTTGCCATATATCAAAAAAAATAGATAACAACTATTGCAAGTCAATTTAGAGCTAGTTAAATGAAATTGTAGATCCGTATTGAACCAACTCTAGTGAATTCAAGCAAGAAAAGGACCAAACTAATTAATCTGAACTTGTTCGGGTCCTGTTTAACCCAGTTAGGTACTTACTAACTGTTATAAAATAGCAATTTTTGTTGGTGCAAGTTGCATCAATGATGTTCTCCTTTAAGTGTTTTAATGTTTGACAATATACTTAAGTCAGTGATACATTGAACAGACAAAGGGGAGCAAAGGAGAAGTAACCTAAGTTGAAGAAAAGTCCTAGTTAATCTAGGCATCGAAACCCTAAGACCTGGCGAAGGGATGCTGGGCACCTAGCGAAGGGCTGCTAGGCATCGAAACCCTAAGACCTGGAGAAGGGCTGCTGGGCACCTAGCGAAGGGCTGCTAGGTATGAAACCCTAAGACCTGGCGACGGGCTGCTGGGCACCTAGCGAAGGGCTGCTAGGAGTCTAAGACCTAGCGAAGGACTGCTAGGCACCAAGCGAAGGACTGCTTGGTAACGAAGACCTAACGAAGGGCTGCTAGGCACCTGGCGAAGGACTGCTAGGGAATGAAGTCTTGGCCCAAGGGACTAGGAAACATAGCTGAGCGATGACTAAGGACAGGAGTAGAGACGGGTCAGGGTTTGAGCGTCTCGAGGTCCGGAAGTATCGGAAGCTAAGCAAAAGTCCACCCGAAGGACTGGGTGGCAATCGTCTCCTGAAAGGAGTAGGTGAAAGGCTAGTTCTCGGGGATGGGAGCTTGTGCCGGTTCGACCTAGGGTTTTGTGGAGATCCGAAGTCCGAACCAAGTCCTTAAGGTTAATATTATATGTATATGTGCATTGTGGTTGTGTATCTTGCAGGTACCAAGATTGGAAGACAAAGCAGGTGCTGGAGGCCTTGAAGCAGGGCGCCCCCATTCATCCAGGGCGCCCCCAATGATGGGGGCGCCCAAGCAAAGAAGAAAAGGTGCAGTAAAGTGTTGAAGGCAGAATAGGTGTCAAGCGGGGCGCCCGGAGCGTCCGGGGCACCCGGGTTCAAAGTTGTATTTGCAGTTTCGAGTCCGAAACACAGATAAGCCCTCATGAGGGTGCCCTGGAGGTCTGGGATGCTCTGGTCAAAGTTTTTATCAGCTGTGGAGAGGTCGACGCGGGGATAAGGTTTGACCGGGTATATCGGGGCGCCCCCAACGTCCAGGGCGCCCGTATGAAGCCTATATAAGGGGCTTCGACCCCTCTACTTCAAACACAACGGCTAAGTGCCATTCTGATCATTCTGACCGATGACAACACGCTAAAGATCAGGCTCTATGACCGGGAGGCTTCAGGAGGAAGTGCGCGGCACTTCGGAGGTCCAGATCGGCCGAGCGTCAACTTTGTTTTGTTCGGTTTGCATTTAATTTTCCGTACTTAATTTTCTATACTTGTGCTTGTATTTCTACACTGTAAGACGGGTTTTCTTCGCCTCCGGAAATTCCGGAAAGGAGACCAATAGTGGACTCACGCCGAGTACATAGGCCTTGGACGTACTGACCCTGGGGGGTTGGGAACCAAGTAAATAAATCCCGCTGTGTCCCTGTGTATTGCTTTTATTTTGTTTATTTACTTTTCCGCTATGCTACTAACGTTCTAAGTTTAGAACGATCTGAGTTTTTCTACGAAGGTTCCGCGAGAGTTTTTCACGGTCGATATTCACCCCCCCTCTATCGACAGCACCGGTCCTACAATTGGTATCAGAGCCAAGCCGCTCTTCACCGGACTAACCGTCGACGGAGCAACGACGCCAGGAGTTGAGGGGGAGCTCAGGGGTGAATCAGGTATATTTTATTTAAATGTCTGTTTTAAAATTTCATATCACGTGCTTCACATGCAGGGAGAGAGGGCACTATAAAAATCAGTGCCCTACTCGTAAGATTCGATCTACACCACCGGCGGCAAAGGGGGCACCAGCGCCAGGAGTTCGGAAAAACAAAGATCACATACAATGCTTCAAGTGCGAGAAGTACGGGCATTACAAAAATAAGTGTTCGGCGAAGGTACGCAAGATTTATGTTCCAAAGATGTTACAAATTCCTGCACTGCCTTGTGATAATTTAGTTAATTTTTCTGATAAATTAGATTTACTGCATAGTAAAATTAATTTTTTGCATGTCAAATTAGAAAATACAGATATGACTGAAATATCCAAAATTAACTATTTAATCCAGAACATCAATACAGTGATTTCTAAAATAAATTCTGATAATGTTACTTCTAGTAATTTTAATTCAAATAAATTTAATCGAGAAATTAATTCTGAAAATCTTAAGGATGATCCAGAAATTAATTTTGAAAATCTTAAGGATAATCCAGAAATTAAATTTGAAAATCTCAAAGATAATCCAGAAATTAATTCTGAAAATCTCAAAGATATTCCAGAAATTAATTCTGAAAATCTTAAGGATAATCTAGAGATTATTTTTGAATTTCTTGAAAATATTGAAGATGTGTCTGAGGATAATCCTGAAGATAAAATTCACCTAGATAATAACTTAATTTTAGATAATCTTGAAAGGTATTACAAAACTTTAACTAGTGGCCCATTTTACTCCATCTACTGTGAGGGTATTGAAAGATCTAATCCTGAGGAGGATATGGAACTATCTAAAATTAGGGCCATAGTCAATAAAAATTACAAAGGTTCAAACAAATCCGAATTGTTAGAAAAATTTGAAAAGATGGATAAAGATGAAGAAGAAATTTTCGAAATAATGAAAATGATGAATTTAAATCTACAACTATTAATAAATCATTATAACCTTATCAATAAATTAAATTAAATCTTAATTAAATTTAAATTAAATCCAAATTAAATCTAAATTAAATTCAAATTAAATCTTAATTAAATTTAAATTAAATCTAAATTAAATTTAAATTAAATCTTAATTAAATTTAAATTAAATCTAAATTAAATTAAATTAAATCTAAATTAAATTCAAATTAAATCTAAATTAAATTCAAATTAAATCTAAATTAAATTCAAATTAAATCTAAATTAAATTCAAATTAAATCTTAATTAAATTTAAATTAAATCTAAATTAAATTCAAATTAAATCTAAATTAAATTCAAATTAAATCTAAATTAAATTCAAATTAAATCTAAATTAAATTCAAATTAAATCTAAATTAAATTTAAATTAAATTCTAATTAAATATTAATTAAATTTAAATTAAATCTAAATTATATTCAAATTAACTTTAATTCAAATTAATTCAAATAAATTCAATCAATTCAAACAAATTCAATTAAATTCGAATTAACTCAAATAATTCAAATTAAATCAAATAAATAAATTAAATCTAAATTAAATTTAAATTAAATCTAAATTCAATTCAAATTAAATCTTAATTAATGTTAATCTTACTTAATTAAAATTAATTCAATGAATTAATAATTTAATCTTAATTAATTCAAATTCAATTAATTCAACATCAATTAATTCTTAATTAATTAATTCTTAATCAATATAATCTCCAACTAATCGTTAAACAAGTTAAACTTGTACTAACATAAAATTTTACCCAAACTATAACAATTAAAATTAATAACATTAAATATGTCAAAGTGGGTTGACATATTCATGGGTTCACACGACATGTATCGAATCGGGAATTTGATACATCATTAGAAACTTAAATAAAATGATTGGACTTGTTTGAATCATGCATAATTGCCATGTCATGCATTTGCTATTTCTTTTAAATATATGACATGTCATTCATGTTTAAATTTTATGCATATATTAGAACTGCTATAAGAAAAAGAATAATTGAAACCTGAACAACATAGTATTGGGTGGCGGTGAGATGATAGTACGTTAGGGAAGCCAATTCTAATAAGGTCAAGTATACTCTACTTGGTCTCTTTAGACTGGTGAAACTAGCCGAAGCTACCGATCCAAGACCCAAACTAGTTAGACCAGAATTTTTTAAAAAGTAATTTTGAAAATGAAATTTCACTAAAAGGCTTTGTCAAGGAAAGGGTTGATGATCCAATAAGGCTACAGCCAAAGAAGGCCTAGTGCCTTGCCAAGACCTAGAAGCCAATTTTTGAAATTCAAATTCAAGTTACTTCTTGTCAAATTCAAATCTAACACAAGCTTTAATTAAATCTTAGAGTTAATAATAAATTAAGAAAAATGATTCAAGCATCTCACAATACACCTATAAGGCAACAATGCTTGCTGTATTGATACATCTAGAATGGGTGAGATGTTAAGGACTAATGAATTGATAAGCATGTTTCAAAATTGTCTTTCAAAATTGCTAGAATATTTTTCTAAAAATATATTTTCAAAATAGTACTTCAACATAATAATGTTTGTATGGATTTCATGCTTGTTTGATTGTCAATATAGTATATGCTTTCAAAAATTATATTCTTTTGAAAAGTGTTTGACTCACACAATTAGACACAAGCCTCTTAGGACAACACTAAAGGTTCTTAAGGCACTTAGATAGAGTCAAACGGTATCGGGTACAGGGGGAGTGCTTTTCATTTTTTTTGAAATGGTTTTCAAAAACTGCACTTTAAACATTACTATCATTTGAAAAATACTTTTCGAAAACTGTGCTTTAAATCATTATTACTTGTGTTTTCAAAAAGGATTTATGTTGAAAAAAAAATTATATGTTCAAAAATTTACCTGTTTCTTTGACTTTGATAAACCCTAAAGACACAGAGGAAAGGTCCACTTCATGATCTTCAAGGACCCCTAGGATGTGTCAAATTTAGGGGGAGTCTGAGTCAAAAGATTTTGAAGAGTTTCAGAAAAGTTTTTTTTGGTAATTATTCATTTTTTTTGTTAAATATTTCTTTTTAATCTGAATCAAACCTTAAGACTCAGAGGAAAAGTACTTGTGGTCAACAAGCTTCCCAGGACTGAGTCAAGTTTAGGGGGAGGTCAAATTAAAAGAATTATTTAATAACATGTTTTCATATCTTCAAAATCTTGCTAAAAATCTAAGTCTTTCAAAATACTATTATTCTATTTGTTAGAATTTGTGTGACTTATGAAATTATTTTTAAAATAATGTTTACTTGGGTTGGAGAATTTCCAGGACACTTAGGAAATGTCCTTGTAGTCAACAAGCTTTCCCAGGATGGTGTCAGACTGGAAGATAAACCAAGTCAAGTAAAATATTGGGTCTTCAAAAATTTACACATTTTTCAAAATCCACTAGCATATATTTTCAAAAGTACTATCATTTTTTTTGGCAAAATTCTGTTAATATTTACTTGAGTTTGAAGAATTTCCAGGACACATAGGAAAATATCCTTGTGGTTAACAAGATTTCCTAGGATTGTGTTAGACTGGAAAAGAAACCTAGTCAAGTAAAATATTATGTTTCAAAAATTACTTATATTTTCAAATTCTCATCTTTTTCAAAAATAGTTAGTACTTGCAAAATATGTATAATATTTATATTTTCCAAAATAGCATTCTTTCAAAAATTATGCATTTTCCAAAGGTACTTATATTTTTCAAAAATTACATAATCTTTCAAAAGTACATAGCATCTTTTTCAAAATTATGCATTTTTTTAAAAAAATGCAATATATCATTCAAAATGCAATGCTTTCAAAAATTTTGCACTAAGTATGTTCAAAAAGAACTAAAAGTTTTCATTGTTGGTGCAAGTATTTTTTTAAAGTTTTTTGATGTATGACAAAGGGGGAGAGGTGTGCTTAAGTCAAAAAAATTTTCTCCCAAAGATAAAAAATATAGTTTCAAAACTTATATCATTTTTTTTGTTTTTTTTTATCCCAAGGATAGTGAGTTAGCCTTTCAACCAATCTAACTTAAGTTATTGTCAAACATCAAAAAGGGGAAGATTGTTGGTGCAAGTTGCATCAATGATGTTCTCCTTTAAGTGTTTTAATGTTTGACAATATACTTAAGTCGGTGATACATTGAACAGACAAAGGGGAGCAAAGGAGAAGTAACCTAAGTTGAAGAAAAATCCTAGTTAATTTAGGCATCAAAATCCTAAGACCTAGCGAAGGGTTACTGGGCACCTAGCGAAGGGCTGCTAGGCATCGAAACCCTAAGACCTGGCGAAGGGCTGCTGGGCACCTAGCGAAGGGCTGCTAGGCATCGAAACCCTAAGACCTGGCGACGGGCTGCTGGGCACCTAGCGAAGGGCTGCTAAGAGTCTAAGACCTAGGGAAGGACTGCTAGGTGTAGGATCGGGTCGACCGGCTAGAGGGGGGTGAATAGACGGTTTATGAAAAATAAGCACTAACACTCGTCTTTAAAAAGAAATAAACTTGGTTGCAACAGAGTCGTTGCTTCCAAGGCAGTTGATGCTCAAACAGAAACTCCTTAAAGCGGAGAAGCCTTTACAGTTGTAGCACAGAAAAAGCTTAGAGAGAAAGAGAGTTTACAACTCAATGAATTGAATTTCTAAAGCAAACCTCTAAGTCTATTTATAGCCTAAGAGAATAAATCTGGATGGTTGATTGTTGATCACTTTTCTCTTGGTCGTTGATCCATGGATGTAATCTGGATGGTTGATCTTGGATGGGATTAAACTGCATCCATTGGATTTGATTAAAGGATAATGTAATATTATCCTTTAAGTTTTAATTATTTTAATTAAAACTTTATCTTCCCCCCTTGCTCGAGATGATTGTTGTATCCATCTCGCTGTTATAATCTAGGTAGCAATATCGCCAATACATATTTGCCAACGCCCTTTATCCCAGTTGGTAAGTGGATTTGTGTATTTGGTGGAGGACTTGGGTTCGATCCTTCCTTGGCATCAAAACTTTGTTTTTTTTTCTTTTGGGCGCTTGGACTAGTCTTTTTGATTCTTCGTCTTCTGGGTGATTTACGGCCAACCGAAGTTAGGCTCACCCGAACCCGACTCCGGCCTTTCGCCCCTCGAGCGTCCTTCCTCCCGGCTTCTCGTCCCTCGGACACCGCGCACGTCCTTCTCGCTCCACCGGTGTACTCTTCCGAAGCTTCCGCGTCCCTCGGATTGTACTGAGCCCGTCGGCTCACTTCCCCGCGCAATCCTTCTCGTCCGCTGCGTCTTACGCTCGACTTCCTCCGTACCTAAGTTCCTGCACACTTAGCAGAGGGATTAAAACCAACAGGACCTAACCTAACTTATTTGATCACATCAAAACCAACCGGGGCACCAACAATCTCCCCCTTTTTGATGTGGATCAACCCAAGTTTAGTTAGGGTAAACCAAAAAAAACAATAAAACTAGAACTAAATTAAGCAGTTAAGTATAGAAAAAAATATTGCAATCAATAACCACAACCTCCCCCTAAACTTAAGCTACTCTCCCCCTTTGATCACAGCAAAAATGGGGCACAAAAAATAGGGAAAGGAAAAAATATGATTAGAACTTAGAAAAATATATAAAAATCTATTTTGTATATTAAAAAAAATAAATCATATAGTGGCAGAATAAAAAATTCAAAGATATATTTTTAAAATTCAAAAATCTCATGAAAAATAAAAAAATTTACCAAGTTTAATTGACTATGTGTAGATCTCAAAAAAATCGGTTCTTGCAGAATAAATTAATTTTCTATTTTTAAAGTTAAAATTTTATTTTTCAAAAGAAACTTAATCATAAAATGTGTTAATCTATTTCTAATTTTGCAAGAAAAATTATGCAGTAATAGAAAACTAATTCAAAATTGATTTTGGTATCCAAAATAGATTTCTATCGACAGAATTAACTAAAAATTTGGATGGAATGTAATTCTTTGGCACCTTTTTAAATTGGCCTTTATGGTTTTTAAAATACCAATTCAACTTTTCAGGATAACTATTTTTCTTTTGTCGCAAACAGACAATATCACATTCTAATTTCTCAACTAAATTTTTCAGATCAATATTTTCATTTTTTAATTTAAAATTTTCTTTTTCTAATCTGCAATTAGATTTGAGCAAGGATTTAACACCAGCATACAATTGATCATGAGGAAGAAAACAAACCTCACTTACCGGATCGCTTTCGAAAAGCGAAGTTCCTTCTTCGTTGTCGCTTTCTGATGTCGCTCCCCCTTCAACACTGCTCCCCTCTTGATGACTTGCCATCAGCGCAAGTCCCGCGTACTCTTGAACTTCTGATTCGTCCGACGAGGTCTCGTCCCAGGTGGCCTTCAATGCCTTCTTTTTCTTTGGCTGGTTTTTGATTTTGGGACACTGATCTTTTAGGTGTCCCTCCTCGTTGCAGTTGTAGCATCGGACAGTTCGTTTCTTCGGAGACCACCTTTTCTTCTGCATTCTCGAAAAGTTATTAGCTTTAAAAAAACTTTTAAACGAACTTACTATTTGCATTGTCTCGTCGTCCGTCGAGGATTCTGACTCCTTCTCCGTTCTCCTTGTGTTTAGGGCCAGATTCTTCGTCTTTCTAGATCCTGCCCACCGAGATTCGTGTAATTCGAAAATGGAAAACATTTCATCTAATGTACTTACCTCTAAATCTTTGGAGATGTAATAAGCGTCGACGATTGAGCTCCACTCCTGGGTCCTTGGGAAGGCGTTGAGGGCGTATCGAATGGAGTCGCGATTACTTACCGATTCGCCGAGTTGGGTGAGTCCGGAGATTAGCTCCTTTATTTTGGCATGAAGTTCAGCCATCGTTTCTCCTTCCTTCATTTGCAGGTTTATCAGCTGGTTCCGGAGGAGATCCTTTCTTGCTGATTTGGCTTCAGAGGTACCCTAATGAAGTTCTAGGAACTTCTCCCATAATTCTTTTGCGGAGTGGTAGTTGCCGATCCGGTTTACCTCTTGAGTAGGCAAGACTGTTAGGAGGTGGAACTCGGCCTTACCATTGGCAACAGATTCCGACTGCTCCTTCTTATTCCACAAGCTTTCTTCTTTTTCATCCCCGTTCGCATCTTTAGGAACTGCAAAACCATATTTTATTGATAAAAGAATATCAAAATCTGTACGAAAAAATACCTCCATTTTTTTCTTCCAGACGGTGAAATCCCCTTCGAATTTAGGTGGATGAATGTGCGCGCCGGCCATCGTCTAGTTACTTTCTCAGGCGATTAGTCCATCAAAAGCGAACCCGCTCTGATACCACTTGTAGGATCGGGTCGACCGGCTAGAGGGGGGTGAATAGACGGTTTATGAAAAATAAGCACTAACACTCGTCTTTAAAAAGAAATAAACTTGGTTGCAACAGAGTCATTGCTTCCAAGGCAGTTGATGCTCAAACAGAAACTCCTTAAGGCGGAGAATCCTTTACAGTTGTAGCACAGAAAAAGCTTAGAGAGAAAGAGAGTTTACAACTCAATGAATTGAATTTCTAAAGCAAACCTCTAAGTCTATTTATAGCCTAAGAGAATAAATCTGGATGGTTGATTGTTGATCACTTTTCTCTTGGTTGTTGATCCATGGATGTAATCTGGATGGTTGATCTTGGATGGGATTAAACTGCATCCATTGGATTTGATTAAAGGATAATGTAATATTATCCTTTAAGTTTTAATTATTTTAATTAAAACTTTATCTTCCCCCCTTGCTCGAGATGATTGTTGTATCCATCTCGCTGTTATAATCTAGGTAGCAATATCGCCAATACATATTTGCCAACGCCCTTTATCCCAGTTGGTAAGTGGATTTGTGTATTTGGTGGAGGACTTGGGTTCGATCCTTCCTTGGCATCAAAACTTTGTTTTTTTTCTTTTGGGCGCTTGGACTAGTCTTTTTGATTCTTCGTCTTCTGGGTGATTTACGGCCAACCGAAGTTAGGCTCACCCAAACCCGACTCCGGCCTTTCGCCCCTCGAGCGTCCTTCCTCCCGGCTTCTCATCCCTCGGACACCGCGCACGTCCTTCTCGCTCCACCGGTGTACTCTTCCGCAGCTTCCGCGTCCCTCGGATTGTACTGAGCCCATCAGCTCACTTCCCCGCGCAATCCTTCTCGTCCGCTGCGTCTTACACTCGACTTCCTCCGTAACTAAGTTCCTGCACACTTAGCAGAGGGATTAAAACCAACAGGACCTAACCTAACTTGGTTGATCACATCAAAACCAACCGGGGCACCAACACTAGGCACCAAGCGAAGGACTTCTTGGTAATGAAGACCTAGCGAAGGGTTGCTAGGCACCTGGCGAAGGACTGCTAGGGAATAAAGTCTTGGCCCAAGGGACTGGGCAACTTAGCTGAGCGATGACTAAGGACAGGAGTAGAGACGGGTCAAGGTTTGAGCTTCTCGAGGTCCGGAAGTATCGGAAGCTAAGCAAAAGTCCACCCGAAGGACTGGGTGGCAATCGTCTCCTGAAAGGAGTAGGTGAAATGCTAGTTCTCGGGGATGGGAGCTTGTGCCAGTTCGACCTAGGGTTTCGTGGAGATCCGAAGTCCGAACCAAGTCCTTAAGGTTAATATTATATGTATATGTGCTTTGTGGTTGTGTATCTTGCAGGTACCAAGATTGGAAGACAAAGCAGGTGCTAGAGGCCTTGAAGCAGGGCGCCCCCATTCATCCAGGGCGTCCCCAATGATGGGGGCGCCCAAGCAAAGAAGAAAAGGTGCAGTAAAGTGTTGAAGGCAGAATAGGTGTCAAGCGGGGCGCCCGGAGCGTCCGGGGCACCCGGGTTCAAAGTTGTATTTGCAGTTTCGAGTCCGAAACATAGATAAGCCCTCATGAGGGTTCCCTGGAGGTTCGGGGCACCCTGGTCAAAGGTTTTATCAGCTGCGGAGAGGTCGACGCGGGGATAAAGTTTGACCGGGTATATCGGGGCGCCCCCAACGTCCAGGGCACCCGTATGAAGCCTATATAAGGGGCTTCGACCCCTCTACTTCAAACACAACTGCTAAGTGCCATTCTGATCATTCTGACCGACGACAACGAGCTAAAGACGAGGCTCTACGACCAGGAGGCTCCAGGAGGAAGTGCGCAGCACTTCGGAGGTCCAGATCGGCCGAGCGTCAACTTTGTTTTGTTCGATTTGCTTTTAATTTTCCGTACTTAATTTTCTGTACTTGTGCTTGTATTTCTACACTGTAAGACGTGTTTTCTCCACCTCCGGAAATTTCGGAAAGGAGACCAATAGTGGACTCACGCCGAGTACATAGGCCTTGGATGTACTGACCCTGGGGGGTTGGGAACCAAGTAAATAAATCCCGCTGTGTCCCTGTGTATTGCTTTTATTTTGTTTATTTACTTTTCTGCTGTGCTACTAACGTTCTAAGTTCAGAACGATCCGAGTTTTTCTACGAAGGTTCCGTAAGAGTTTTTCACGGTCGATATTCACCCCCCCTCTATCGACGGCACCGGTCCTACAGTTTTCACTAGGGTTAGTCATGTTAAGTGATTTGATCAAGTTAGATTTGCTAAGCTTGAACACTTAACTTGATTGCTGTTCAATTTGTATTTATCACCCCAATTACTGCAGATGCACTGACTTAATGCATCTTGAATCAAGGCATAGACCTAAGCATGTCAACCCAGTCTAGGTTATTAATCAAAGTATCCTAAGGTGCTTGTGAGATGCTAGCTTCTAGATCTATAGGTGCATGCAGTTCTAGGGTTAAGGCCTAAGCTAAGTCTATTTTGGGTAAAACCCTAGTTTTGAAGGGGGTAAGTTTTGCAAAACAACTAAGTCCAGAAAATCATTTTAAATTTCAACAATTTGATAAAATAAATGATTTAAAAAAATATTAAGTTCTAAATTTTAAAAAAATGTAAAAATAGAAAAGATTTTTGAAAAAAAATATAGAACAATCCTATTCTAGTAAGCACAACCCTAACTGCTTTCTTAGTAAGCTAAACTCAGATTCAGGTAAGAGGTTGGTAAAAATTTCAGCTAAATTGGATTTTGAGTCCACATGCATAAGTACTATTTCGCCCCTAGCTACATGGTCCCTCACAAAATGATGTTTTACTTCAATATGTTTGATTCGGGAGTGATGAATTGGATTCTTAGTCAAGTTTATTGAACTAATATTGTCAATAAAAACTTTAGTTTGGGTGTAGTCTAGCTGGAAATCCTTAAGAGTATGCATCATCTATAAGAGTTGTGCCACAAACTCTCCTAGGGCAACATACTCTGCTTCAGTTGTGGACAAAGCTACACAGTGTTGCTTTCTACTACACCAGCTGACTAGCCTATTTCCTAACAATTGACAACTTTCACTTGTACTCTTTCTATCTAACTTACACCCGACATAATCAGAGTCAGAATATCCTGATAATTCAAAAGTGGAAGTCCTAGGATACCAAATACCTACATTTAGGGTACCCTTAATGTACCTTAGAACTCTTTTTAGGGCTGCTAAGTGGGATTTCTTAGCACAGGTTTGGTATCTAGCACACATTCCTACAAAAAAATAAGATATCAGGTCTACTAGCAGTTAAGTATAGTAGGCTACGAATCATACTTCGGTATAATTTTAAGTCAACTGGTTTACCTTCAGGGTCATTATCAATTTTGACATTAGTAGCCATAGGAGTGCTTAAGCATTTAGAGTTGTCCATTTTAAATTTCTTTATTAGTTCTTTAGCATATTTGGATTGATGGACATAATTACCATCTCTAGTTTGTTTAATTTGTAGCCCTATGAAAAAATTGAGCTCACCTACCAAGTTCATTTCAAATTCGCTCTCCATGATTTTAACAAATTCTTTTAGAAAATTAGAATTAGTAGATCCAAATATTATATCATCAACATATATTTGTGCAATAAAAATATCTTTTCTAAGGTTTTAACAAATAGTGTGGAGTCAATTTGACCTTGGTTAAATTCCTTAGAAATTAAATAGGTTGATAAGCGTTCATACCAAGCCCTAGGTGCTTGTTTCAACCCATAAAATGCTTTTCTAAGCTTAAATACATATTCAGGTTTTTCTAGGTCCTCAAATCCTGGGGGTTGCCCTACATAAATTTCTTCTTTAATAAACCCGTTAAGAAAAGCAGACTTGACATCCATTTGGTATAGTTTAAACCCTCTATGGGCTGCAAAAGCTAATAACATTCATATAGACTCATGTTTGGCTACTGGGGCATAGGTTTCATCATAATCTAACCCTTCGACTTGACTGAACCCTTTAGCTACTAAGCGGGCTTTGTTTCTCACAATTTCCCCTTGATCATTTAATTTGTTTCTAAATACCCACTTAGTTTCTATGACAGATTTTCCCTTAGATTTAGGTACTAATTCCCAGACTTGGTTCCTTTCAAATTGGGCTAGCTCTTCTTGCATTACTATGATCCAATCTGGGTCAGGTAGGGCTTCTTCTATAGTCTTAGGTTCAATTTTTGAAATAAGTGCGATCTGACTAAGATTTCTATAAGAAGACCTAGTTATGACTCCTAAGGTTGGATCACCCATAATTTGATCAGAAGAATGATTCAGTCTGGGTTTCTTTGTTCTTCTAGAAATAGGTTCAGCTTCAGGTCCGGTTGGACGGTTTGGTTCAGTGTTTGGTTCAACTACTTGGGTTGGCTCAGTTGTTGGTTTAGTTGATACCTCAGTAGTTGGTTCAATTGATAGTTCAGTTAATGGTTCAATCAGTGGTTCAATTGATGGTTCAATTAATGGTTCACTGTCTTCTTTATCAAGATTTGATTGGTTTAAATTTTGATTATCAAATTTTGATTCAACCTCTTCGTTAAAGATTAAATTGGTAGTTTCCTCAATTTTATTATAAACCCTATAAACCCTACTAGTTGTTGAATATCCTAGGAATGTAGTGGCACCAGTGGTGACTGAAGACCCATCGGTTACCTCTGTAGTCCTGACAAGGGGGGTAAGGCAAGAAGCGTACCTCATTCAGTAGAAGAAACTGAAGCCAGGGAACTTCCCAGGCACAAGCAAACCATGGGATGCTTAAGCATGGTTCAAAACGTTGAAAAGAATAGTAGGGCTACTGGACTGGCATGAGGTAGAGAAGATAAAGTGTGCATCTTTCTGACTTACGGGAGATGCTAGGATGTGGTGGGAGAAGGTTAAGGCCAAGAGAAATATCAGCTAGATGACATGGGCCGACTTCGAGACTGAGTTCTTCGAAGAATAGTTTCACATGCGAGTAACCAACAAGCATTACGACGAATTCACGGAGTTCAGACAAGGAGACTTATCTGTGGATGAAGCAGTGAAGAAGTTCAATCGGTTAGCTCGTCTGTGCCCAGAGCTAGTTAGCACAGAAAAAGGGATAGTCAGGCTAATGCTCAAGATGTTAAGGCCTGAGATAGCGTTAAATGGGGCTAGCGGTGTTAAGAGGCCGCAAACCTCCGAAGAATTGATAAGTAGTGCTTTGATCACCGAGCACTACTTAAACAGTATAAAGGCCACCAGAAATATTGAACGATGAAGTTCTTAACAACTTTACCGTCAGGGGAAGTAATGGCCTCTACTGAGAGGCTGAGGGCAGTACCAATCTGGATTTCCAACCGAGAGCTCTATAGTGATTTAGTAGTCCTTGAGATGAAGGATTACGATGTCATTTTAGGGATGGACTTCTTGAGCAAGTACAATGCTTCTATAGACTGCCGCAAGAGAAAAGTCAAGTTCACACCAGAAGCAGAACCTCCATTCGAGTTTATTGGAGACCCAAAGAGAAAGACAAAAAGGTTCTTATCTACCTTACAAGCTCAGAGAATGTTAGAGAAGGGGTGTTCTGGTTTTCTAGCCCCTTGATCATTTAATTTGTTTCTAAATACCCACTTAGTTTCTATGACAGATTTTCCCTCAGATTTAGGTACTAATTCCCATACTTGGTTCCTTTCAAATTGGGCTAGCTCTTCTTGCATTACTATGATCCAATCTGGGTCAGGTAGGGCTTCTTCTATAGTCTTAGGTTCAATTTTTGAAATAAGTGCGATCTAACTAAGATTTCTATAAGAAGACCTAGTTATGACTCCTAAGGTTGGATCACCCATAATTTGATCAGAAGAATGATTCAGTCTGGGTTTCTTTATTCTTCTAGAACTAGGTTCAGCTTCAGGTCCGGTTGGACGGTTTGGTTCAGTGTTTGGTTCAACTACTTGGGTTGGCTCAGTTGTTGGTTTAGTTGATACCTCAGTAGTTGGTTCAATTGATAGTTCAGTTAATGGTTCAATCAGTGGTTCAATTGATGGTTCAATTAATGGTTCACTGTCTTCTTTATCAAGATTTGATTGGTTTAAATTTTGATTATCAAATTTTGATTCAACCTCTTCGTTAAAGATTAAATTGGTAGTTTCCTCAATTTTGTGGGTTTGTTTATTATAAACCCTATAAACTCTACTAGTTGTTGAATATCCTAGGAATGTAGTGGCACCAGTGGTGACTGAAGACCCATCGGTTACCTCTGTAGTCCTGACAAGGGGGGTAAGGCAAGAAGCGTACCTCATTCAGTAGAAGAAACTGAAGCCAGGGAACTTCCCAGGCACAAGCAAACCATGGGATCCTTAAGCATGGTTCAAAATGTTGGAAAGAATAGTAGGGCTACTGGACTGGCATGAGGTAGAGAAGATAAAGTGTGCATCTTTCTGACTTACGGGAGATGCTAGGATGTGGTGGGAGAAAGTTATGGCCAAGAGAAATATCAGCTAGATGACATGGGCCGACTTCGAGACTGAGTTCTTCGAAGAATAGTTTCACATGCGAGTAACCAACAAGCATTACGACGAATTCACGGAGTTCAGACAAGGAGACTTATCTGTGGATGAAGCAGTGAAGAAGTTCAATCGGTTAGCTCGTCTGTGCCCAGAGCTAGTTAGCACAGAAAAAGGGATAGTCAGGCTAATGCTCAAGATGTTAAGGCCTGAGATAGCGTTAAATGGGGCTAGCGGTGTTAAGAGGCCGCAAACCTCCGAAGAATTGATAAGTAGTGCTTTGATCACCGAGCACTACTTAAACAGTATAAAGGCCACCAGAAATATTGAACGATGAAGTTCTTAACAACTTTACCGTCAGGGGAAGTAATGGCCTCTACTGAGAGGCTGAGGGCAGTACCAATCTGGATTTCCAACCGAGAGCTCTATAGTGATTTAGTAGTCCTTGAGATGAAGGATTACGATGTCATTTTAGGGATGGACTTCTTGAGCAAGTACAATGCTTCTATAGACTGCCGCAAGAGAAAAGTCAAGTTTACACCAGAAGCAGAACCTCCATTCGAGTTTATTGGAGACCCAAAGAGAAAGACAAAAAGGTTCTTATCTACCTTACAAGCTCAGAGAATGTTAGAGAAGGGGTGTTCTGGTTTTCTAGCCCCTTGATCATTTAATTTGTTTCTAAATACCCACTTAGTTTCTATGACAGATTTTCCCTCAGATTTAGGTACTAATTCCCAGACTTGGTTCCTTTCAAATTGGGCTAGCTCTTCTTGCATTACTATGATCCAATCTGGGTCAGGTAGGGCTTCTTCTATAGTCTTAGGTTCAATTTTTGAAATAAGTGCGATCTGACTAAGATTTCTATAAGAAGACCTAGTTATGACTCCTAAGGTTGGATCACCCATAATTTGATCAGAAGAATGATTCAGTCTGGGTTTCTTTATTCTTCTAGGACTAGGTTCAGCTTCAGGTCCGGTTGGATGGTTTGGTTCAGTGTTTGGTTCAACTACTTGGGTTGGCTCAGTTGTTGGTTTAGTTGATACCTCAGTAGTTGGTTCAATTGATAGTTCAGTTAATGGTTCAATCAGTGGTTCAATTGATGGTTCAATTAATGGTTCACTGTCTTCTTTATCAAGATTTGATTGGTTTAAATTTTGATTATCAAATTTTGATTCAACCTCTTCGTTAAAGATTAAATTGGTAGTTTCCTCAATTTTGTGGGTTTGTTTATTATAAACCCTATAAACTCTACTAGTTGTTGAATATCCTAGGAATGTAGTGGCACCAGTGGTGACTGAAGACCCATCGGTTACCTCTGTAGTCCTGACAAGGGGGGTAAGGCAAGAAGCGTACCTCATTCAGTAGAAGAAACTGAAGCCAGGGAACTTCCCAGGCACAAGCAAACCATGGGATGCTTAAGCATGGTTCAAAACGTTGGAAAGAATAGTAGGGCTACTGGACTGGCATGAGGTAGAGAAGATAAAGTGTGCATCTTTCTGACTTATGGGAGATGCTAGGATGTGGTGGGAGAAAGTTAAGGCCAAGAGAAATTTCAGCTAGATGACATGGGCCGACTTCGAGACTGAGTTCTTCGAAGAATAGTTTCACATGCGAGTAACGAACAAGCATTACGACGAATTCACGGAGTTCAAACAAGGAGACTTATCTGTGGATGAAGCAGTGAAGAAGTTCAATCGGTTAGCTCGTCTGTGCCCAGAGCTAGTTAGCACAGAAAAAGGGATAGTCAGGCTAATGCTCAAGATGTTAAGGCCTGAGATAGCGTTAAATGGGGCTAGCGGTGTTAAGAGGCCGCAAACCTCCGAAGAATTGATAAGTAGTGCTTTGATCACCGAGCACTACTTAAACAGTATAAAGGCCACCAGAAATATTGAACGATGAAGTTCTTAACAACTTTACCGTCAGGGGAAGTAATGGCCTCTACTGAGAGGCTGAGGGCAGTACCAATCTGGATTTCTAACCGAGAGCTCTATAGTGATTTAGTAGTCCTTGAGATGAAGGATTACGATGTCATTTTAGGGATGGACTTCTTGAGCAAGTACAATGCTTCTATAGACTGTCGCAAGAGAAAAGTCAAGTTCACACCAGAAGCAGAACCTCCATTCGAGTTTATTGGAGACCCAAAGAGAAAGTCAAAAAGGTTCTTATCTACCTTACAAGCTCAGAGAATATTAGAGAAGGGGTGTTCTGGTTTTCTAGCTCATATAGTAGATGCAAGTCAAAGAGAAGGATTAATGGAAGAGGAAGTGAGGGTAGTCTGTGACTATCCGGAGGTGTTTCCTGAAGAGTTACCAGGACTCCCTCCCAATCGAGAAATTGAATTTGAAATCGAGTTGTCGAAGGCACCTTATCGCATGGCGCCAGCAGAACTGAAAGAATTGCAAGAACAATTGCAAGAGCTGCTTGACAAGGGTTTCATCCGCCCTAGTTATTCACCTTGGGGAGCTCCTGTATAGTTCGTTAAGAAGAAAGATGGATCTATGCGAATGTGCATAGATTATCGAGGTTTGAATAAGGTAACCATCAAGAACAGATATCCTTTGCCAAGGATAGATGATTTATTTGATCAGCTGAAGGGAGCCACAGTGTTCTCCAAGATAGATCTGCGATCAGGTTACCATCAGCTCAGAGTGAAGGAGAGTGATGTGCCAAGGACTGCTTTCAGTACAAGATATGGGCACTACGAGTTTGTGGTCATGCCCTTTGGAGTGACAAACGCCCCTGCGACGTTTATGGATCTAATGAATAGAGTGTTCAAGGACTTTCTTGACAAGTTCGTCATTGTCTTCATTGATGATATCCTAGTGTATTCAAAGACTCAGGAAGAACATGAAGAACACTTGAAGATAGTGTTGCAGACCTTACACCAGAGGGAGTTGTACGCCAAATTCTCAAAGTGTGAGTTTTGGCTTGACCAGGTGGCATTCCTAGGCCACATCATTTCTAAAGAAGGCATTATGGTAGACCCAGCCAAGATTGAAGCAGTTAGTAATTGGAGTCGACCAACAAATGCTAGTGAGATCAGAAGTTTTCTGGGTTTGGCAGGGTACTACAGAAGGTTTGTAGAGGACTTTTCAAAGATAGCTTCACCACTTACAGCCCTTACTAGAAAGAATAAGAGGTATGAGTGGACTGAGGACTGTGAGCAGAGCTTCCTTGAGTTGAAGAAGAGACTGACCAGCGCTCCTATCCTTACAGTACCCGAAGGTGATAAGAGCTTTGATATATACAGTGATGCATCAAAGCTAGGACTTGGAGCAGTCCTGATGCAAGAAGGCAAAGTCATAGCTTATGCTTCCAGGCAACTCAAGGACTATGAAAAGAATTACCCCACTTATGATCTGGAGTTGGCAGCTGTAGTCTTTGCTCTAAAGATATGGAGGCATTACTTGTATGGAGTGCAGTGTAAGATTTATACAGATCACCAGAGTCTGAAATATTTCTTCACTCAGAAAGACCTCAATATGAGACAGCGAAGGTGGCTCGAGTTAGTGAAGGACTATGACTGTGAGATTCTTTACCACCCTGGTAAGGCAAATAGAGTAGCAGATGCACTGATTAGAAAGACTTGTGCCACTTTGATGTCCTTATCATCATTGGCACCACCATTACAGAAGGAGATAGTAGATTATGGAGTGGAGATTATTGATGGGCAGCTAGCTCTATTGACACTAGAGTCAACTTTGCTTGAAGAAATACAGAAAGAGCAAGTTGAGGATTCTGATATCCAAAGGATCAAGCAAGAGATGCAAGAAGGAGAGAGTAAAGAGTTTAGAGTATCTGACAGTGGGGTACTCTACTATGGTGATCGTTTATGTGTCCCCAATCATGAAGAGCTGAGAAATAAAAATCTTGAAGAAGCCCATGGAACTCCCTACTCAATGCATCCTGGTTCCACTAAGATGTACCAGGATTTGAAAAGAAGATTTTGGTGGTCAGGGATGAAGAGAGACATAGCTAAGTATGTCAGCACCTGCCTGACATGTCAGAGAGTTAAGGCAGAACACCAGAGACCAGGAGGTGTCCTACAGCCCATTCAGATTCTAGAGTGGAAATGGGAAGACATAGCCATGGATTTCATAGTTGGTCTACCAAAGACAACTAATGGCTATGACGCTATTTGGGTGATAGTAGACAGATTGACCAAGTCTGCCGACTTCTTGGCAATCAGAGTGTCTTACTCAATAGAAAAGTTAGCCCAGTTATATGTGCAAGAAGTGATCCGACTACACGGAGTCCCGAAGACCATTATCTCTGATAGGGATGGTCGTTTCACGTCACACTTTTGGGAGTGTGTACAGACAGCGTTAGGCACCAAACTGAAATTCAGC
The DNA here is from genome assembly GCA_024364735.1 of Boesenbergia rotunda. Taxonomy (NCBI): domain Eukaryota; kingdom Viridiplantae; phylum Streptophyta; class Magnoliopsida; order Zingiberales; family Zingiberaceae; genus Boesenbergia; species Boesenbergia rotunda. Next base: position 891,639 of record JAGFNQ010001595.1, read on the forward strand.
ACAGCTTTTCATCCCCAGACTGATGGACAGACAGAGAGAGTGAATCAGGTTCTAGAAGATATGCTCAGATCTTGTGCATTGGACTTCAAGGGTAGTTGGTGCAAGTATTTGTGTTTAGCTGAGTTTGCCTACAACAACAGTTACCAAGCCACTATTGGTATGGCACCCTATGAAGCTCTTTATGGTAGGAAGTGTAGATCTCCCCTCTGTTGGTATGAAGGTAGTGAGAAGAAGGAAATGGGGTCACAGACTGATCTTATAGATGATACCACAGAAGCTATAAAGAGCATCCGCCAGAGGATAGAGACTGCTCAGAGTAGGCAGAAGAGTTACGCCGATGTACGCCGTAGGCCGTTAGAGTTTGAAGTTGGGGATACAGTTTTCCTCAAAGTAGCTCCTATGAAGGGTGTGATGAGATTTGGCAAGAAAGGTAAGCTAAGTCCTCGATACATAGGACCGTACCTAGTGACGAAAAGAGTTGGCAAGGTAGCTTATGAGTTGGAGCTACCTCCAGAGATGTCAGCAATACACAATGTGTTTCATGTCTCGATGCTAAAGAAGCATATCCCAGATGCCAACCAAGTGATTGAGCCACAGATGGTACAAGTGCAAGAAGATCTCAGTTATGAAAGTCGACCTATTCAGATAATAGATCGAGCAGATAAGAAGCGGAGGAACAAAGTGGTACCATTAGTGAAAGTCTTATGGCTGAATCAGAAGTATGAAGAGGCAACTTGGGAATCAGAAGATAGCATGAGGCAAAGGTATCCAGAGTTGTTCTAAGTTCGAGGATGAACTTTTTATAAGGTAGGGAGGATTGTAACACCAAATAATTTTCTAGTATTATTAGGGATTTTTCGGAATTTTTCTAGCATTTTTTGAAATTAAAATAAAAAGAAAAAAAATTAAAGGGTCGGGTGGGGATTGATCTCGCGACCACACGAGAAGCCAATCCCTAAGCAAGTCCAAGTAACCAGCTGGGCTAGCGTATCAAGCACAAAAAAGAATGAAACGAAATAATATTATAGTTGATTTAGCCCGTTTCATGAAGAGGTATTTAAACTTCCACTTAAGTAGAGTTAAGACCCCATTAGGGCTTGGAGGAGGAGGTCGCGCGAGCTGGGTGGGAGGCTGTGAAAAACAGGGAAGAAAAGGAGAGTTTTCTCCTCCTTCTTCTTCCTCTTGAAGTAGAAAACCTAGGGCTTCTTCCCTAGGGCCAAGGGGGAAGTTTTCTTGCAAAGGAAGAGGAAAAGAACCCTACGCTAGGAATTTCGAGATACTTAGTGAGTTTTCTTCAAGAAAAGGGTAAGTAAATCACTCACCTGCAATAGGAGTAGCTTCGCATGTAGTTTTCTTGTTGTAGAACCTTGATTTTGTAATCTAAGTGCATGCTTGGAGAATATTGTTTATGGTGTGATTTATGTTTCTCAAGAATACATGTTTTTAATCATAGAACTTGAATTGGAGTAGATTTTATATGTGTGATCTAAGCATGAAAGGCCAAGTTCTTGAAAAGTCCCAAAGATGAGTTTTGGGTTAAGGGCACGCAAGGTGCTCGATGAAAGTTCCAAGTGAGAAAGGTAAAGTTTTGTAGTGCAAAAAGTTATGCAAAAAGAAAGTTAGCTTGATAAATACAAGCATTATGAGTAAGAAAGTATTTTACTTTTGTAAAGTGACATGTACCGGGCAAAAGAGAGGCCCATAGAAAGTTAGAAAGAAGCTCGGTGGCTAGCTACCCCGAAACCTATTAGGGATGCGCGATTGGTACATTGATACCATGGTACAGTGTCAAGGCCTGAGAAAGTTGATTATTATTTTGATGTATATGAGTATATGTAAGTGTTTTCAGTTTAAGCATATGTTTTGCTATGTATGTTAACATTGTTATGTTACAAGCATGTTAAAGAGCAAGAGCAAAGAAGTTAGTGGTTTAAAGTATGGAAATGCATAAGTAGCAAGTCTCAAAAGAAATTATGAGCATGTTAGATTTGCCAATGTTTTAATGCTAGTAAATGTTTTCAAGCATGATTGAGCATGATAAGTATGTGAAAGTTTCCATGTGTAAGTATTTCAAAGTGCATGTGTTTTGAAGCAAGCATTATTTGAAAAGAGCATGTTTATCATTGATCACATGGATTTGTGAGTTAGGATTTACTTACTAAGCAAATCGCTTATTAGTTGCATTTCCTTCTATTACAGACAAAGGTAAAGAAAAAGCATAAGCTAGGGAGGCGAGCGGGACTTGTATTGATGCTCAGTGGCGGTGGAACCGTGGGAGAGATCCTTGGTATAAGCTTAAGAGGCAATTTCTGAAATTTAGAAACCTGGAGTTTGATATTTTGATTGGTAAAATGTGAACATGGTGTGTAAACTACGCATAGAGGTTAAGTTTGGTACAAACTCTAGAGTGTTTTGCTTACGTTTTGATAGTTTTGTTAAATTCCGCAATGATTCTAATTTTAAATTATTGGATTCGTTTTGAGTTGCTAGGATGTTTATAAAACTAGTATATAGTATAGAAATGAAGTTATTTCCTTATATACATTGAAGGTATGTGAATTGTAGACTTTTGAAACTAATTTTCGAGTCTGAAAATGCAGGTTTCAGGCGTGCCAGTCGACTGGTTCGGAACCAGTCGACTGCGATATCGAACAGAACCTTCTGTTCGATGCACCAGTCGACTGCCATAAGGCCAGTCGACTGGTGCCGGGCACAGAAAGTTTCTGTGGCTGATACCAGTCAACTGGCTATCTATCAGTCGACTGGTACCATTGAAAAGAAAGTGTTGTAGGGCAGATGGTTAGTGCTTTAGTTTTACAACTAAGAGGTCTAGGGGTCAAATCTTGGCAAAGCAAATAAAATGAAAGTTTTTTTTTTAAAAGTTGTTTTTTTTTGAGAAAAAAAAATCAGAGCAAGTTAAGGGAAGTCAAGTAGTTGTAACCTAAGGCTAAGAATAAGGTAAAGTTAAGGTTAAGTAAAAGTGACGCCCGCTTTAAGGGAGAGAAGAGAAGGCGGGTCGTCACAGACCTAACCTCCTATGCCAAAGATTAGATTCTTCTAATTGAGTCAGAAGTCATTTTGGTACTAAGGGTAAATTAATAGTGTAGACGTTGTTTTTCCTAGTACCCTTAAGTGTTATCTCTGAGTCTTGGAGGTTTCTAATAAGGCAGTTAGAGTTGGTGAAAGTAACTATGTAACCAGTATTACAGAGTTGACTAATGCTAAGCAAATTGAATTTGAAATTTTCAACCAATAACACTTTCTTAATAATGAAATCAGAATTAAGTTCAATGTTACCTGACCCAATTACTTTGAGTGTAGCATTGTTGCCAAATGCTACTGAGCCTAGGTTTTTGAACTTGATTTTGGTGAACTTCAATTTATCCCCAGTCATGTGTCTGGAGCATCCACTATCCAACATTCATTGGTCCAAATCTTTATGTTTCTACACATAAAGTATATATTGATTTGGATCCATTAGAGGTAGGGATAGATTAAGTTGAGTTTCACTACCTAGTCTGTCTCACCCACATCTAATGTTATCAACCATGTTAACCTTATGGGTTTTGTGAGATAGGTATTCAAAATAAATGTTTAATTTTTGAAAGACACTTAATTTTGAAATTGTTCAATTAATTTTAAAAACAACTGTAAAGTTGATTTTGAAAAGTTGTTAAGTCTAGGATTTAATTTAAAATTTGTGTTAGATTCAAATTTATCAAGTAGTCAATTGAATTTGATTTTCGATAATTGGCTTCCAGGTCTTGGCGAGGCACAGAGGCCTTCTTTGGCCATAGCCTTATTGGAGCAATAACCCTTTCCTTGACAAAACCTTTTATCAAAATTTCATTTTCAAGTTACTTCTTAAAAAATTTTGGTCTAACCAACTTAGGTCTTGGATCGGTAGCTTCGGCTAGTTCCACCAAACTAAACAGACCAAGTAGGGTACGCCTTACCTCACTTGACCTTATTAGAAAGACTTCCCTAACGTACTATCATCTCACCTCCACCTAATACTATGTTGTTCAAATTTTAAATAAATCTTTTGTCCTTAAACTATTCCTAAATCTAAGCATAATAATAAAATTGCAGGAAAAAACTAAACAAGCAAGCAAGCAATTAAATTAAGAAAAAAATCATCTAGCTATAAATATGGTTTTTATATTGGCTCCCCCTGGACTGAAGCCTCGATAAGGGTTAGGCAAGATGTGAATCTTGTCCTTGGGGATCCAATACTAGTTTGGTCCTGCTTGTTTAGTCAAACATAGCTTAGGGACCCATGCTTGGACTCGGGTTCTAGGTTGGTTCAACACTAAATAATATGAGCGTTGTCTCGATTTGGTTCGATAACCTAGTCCGGATCGATTGAGAACGGACTTCTGTTTTCCAAGGATCATGTCAAGACCCTTGGAACCCGAAGTGAACCGTTCTAAGGCAACTTTGAGCTCCTTGACTTGAGTTTTCAAGGAGGAATTCTCTTCCTTAAGCTTTTGGACTTGAGTTGAGTTTCCTTCTTGATTTGACTTAGTCAAGGGACTCGAGTTGACTTCCTCTTTTAGGAGTTTAACTTCCTGTCGGAGGGTCTCAACTCGGATGTTGGCTTTCGCCAATTTTCGGGACAAATAAGAAATTAAGTCATATAATTCAGCTTCTGGATAACCTCTTACCGTGATTTGTCCGTCCTCCGAAATTGTGAGTTTTTCGGTGTTGACGTCCTCGTCTGGTTCCGATTCTGTTCCAGAGTTGACGCCTTCCAAGGCGGTCAAGGCGAGCAGGTTGGCGTGCGGGACTTCTTCTTCTTCTTCAGAGGATGACTCATCCCAGGTGGCTTGAAAGCCTTCTTCCTCCGTGCCTTCTTGTTTTCCTTCAGGTTGAGGCACTCTGATTGGAAGTGTCCCTTCTTGTTGCACTCATAGCAGGTGATGTTGCTTTTGCTCTTCGAGCTCGTCGAGGGTTCTGATGGATCTTCCTTTCTTCGGTTTGACTTCTTCTTGCTCGTTTGATGCTTAAGTTCTCTGTAGTAGTCGCGAGCTAGCCGGACCAATTTGGGATGATCCCCTTCACTGTCGTCAGATTCCGAGTCTGAGTCGGACTTGGGTACTTGTTGAATTTTCTTTTTCTGAGTTTTACCTGCAACAAATGCAATACCTTTCTCGACCAAAGTAGTATTAGTCTTTTCATGCAATTCTAACTCAGAAAATAACTCGTCTAATTTAATCTCAGAAGGATTCCTGGAAACCTTGTAGGCATCTGCCATAGATGCCCACAGTGAGTTTCGTGGGAATGAGTTTAAGGTATACCTTATTAGGTCACGATTTTTAACCTTGTGACCTATTGTGTGTAGCCCGTTCATCAGCTCCTGGATTTTGGTGTGGAGTTGAGCTACCGATTCTCCATCGTGCATCTTTATCGGGTAGAGTCTGTTGAGCAACAGAGCCCTTTTGCTGATTCGGGTGTCAGATGTACCTTCGTGTAGCTCAATCAGCTTGTTCCAGAGCTCCTTTGCGCTATTGAAGGGTCCTACACGGTTCAACTTCTCTTTTGTCAGACCGCATTGCAAGGTTTGGGTTGCTTTTGCGTCGGGCTCGATTTTCTTCTTTAGTGGGATGTCCCACTCGGTGTAGTGTTGTACCACGCCTTGTGCATTTTTCGGTATTTCCAGTCCAGACTAGATAATAATCCACATGTCTGCCTAAGTTTTCAGGTGGACCTCTATTCTGCTCTTCCAGTAGGAGAAATCTTCTCCACTGAAGAGAGGTGGTCTGGTGGTGATGTATCCCTCTTGCATGACCATTTAATTTAAACTAAAAAATTTACAGAAAAGAAACTCGTCCCAAGACTTAGTCTTGGATTAGTAGTGCAGGAAAAATAATAATAAAAAAAATCGAGTGGTATTGCACCAACCTCAATTAACGAGAAAAATATGAGAAAAAAAATATTAAAATTTGAAAAATTTGAAAAAAATACTCAACTGGTGGTTGCACCAAGTTTGAGTCACCTGCTCTGATACCACTTGTGGGATCAGATAGAATCGATAGAGGGGGGGGGGATGAATATCGATCATTAACTTTTTCGGAAAACTTAGGGCAATTGCGCAGCGTAAAGTAAAACAAGGCAATGCTAACACGTTTGTTTTACTTCGTTCGGAGTCGCGGTCGGCTCCTACTCCAAGGCCCACGGTCCATGACCGTTTACGACGGGCAATTCTATATTGTGTAAAATATTACAACTGAAGTTCGAATATAGGAAAAGGAAAATATAGCAGTAAAATAATTTTATACCGACGACCGGAGAAGTTGGAAATTCAGAGCCGCGGGTCGTCGTTGGCGCTTGAATCTTGAGCACGGAGCATGTCGAAGTGGAGCGCTTGAATGAATGCGTAGAAACCAATTGTTGTGGAAGCCAAGGGGGTGAACCCCTTTATATAGTCATAACTGGGGACTTGTGTTGAAAGGGGCGCCTGATGATGGACCCAAAATAGACTGTCATGAATGTGGGTCTCAAATTTATATATTTATATGAAAGCTGGAAACCCTGTTTTTGCAATCAAGAATAAAAGCGTAGTAAAGGGGCCACAGGTCGTATTTTTCCTGAGGACTAGTTGACGTTGTGTGATTCGAGCTTGTATTTATGTGTCGCTAATATTTTTTTGGGGTTTCAAATAAAAGGTGGGTTTTGGATTGTAAACAGAAATGCAATCACAATGGAAATGAGAAAAACTTAACCCAATGAACTAATCAAGAATTGGCACTAAAAGACTCAACTAATGGTAAACCGAATCAAACAAAGTACTTAACCAATTGGAAAACAAATCTAAATTCGAATGCAAACAGAGGCTAAGCAAACAGATAAATGCAGTTTCAAAAATGAACAAGCTTAACACAAGTGATAGCCTACGAAATTCAGAAAGGAGACACCAAACAAACTCAAACTAGCTACAAGACTTGGAGGCCAACAAATGCAACAAAATTCAGAAATGGATGAATGCAATACCAGTTGTATTCAAATGCTATCCTACACCAGCAAACAAGTGGAAAAAAAACTGATGCAATCAATGCTCAAAGCAGCTTGGCACGCAAGAGGTGATTTTGTGCCAAAGCTGAAACTTTTGTGCCAAAACGGAGTCTAACAATTCAGCCTTGAACCTATTGATCAAACTTGGAAAGAGCAGCTACAAATGCAATGCTATGCAGGGATAAGAAGAAATTTCAGAACTGAAATCAGCACATCGGAAATGGACAGAATTCAGATTAGCTAACTGCAGAAATCAAAAGTTGAATTCGAGGAGCAACTAAGCTCCAGAACTCACAAGCAACTGAGAATGAATTTACCCAACTAATTACAAGAAACAATTCAGAAACAAACTAATCTAGCTGAATGAAAATGCAGAACCTAAGGACTTGATACGCAGAGTTAAAATGCAGCTAGAAAATTCTGATACGCAGCTAACGGAATTGGCATGCAAGTAAAGAAGCTGAAATAACTAAAATTTAACCCAATTGTTCATAAACAAGATTCCTAACTAATTATCTGGCAAAAAAGAAACCTAACTAGAACAGAAACAACTTAAGGAAGTAATCAAACAGCTGAAACGAAATTTCAGTAAGCAACAGTTTGCAGAATTTAAATTACAGCTAAACAATGAAAATTAGCTAGCTAAACTACTCCTCAACCCTTCCCCAACTCAAGAGCTCCTTGTTCGTCACACAAGGGAGAACCTCGGACCCGCAAGCTCAACAAATCAGTGGAAGAACTGTCTCTGCTGCCGAATCAATTCAGACCTTGCTCAAGCCGAAAACTGCTTCCAACTTCTTCAACCTCGCTGTGGTGGATTGCGAATTGGATTAGGGAATGATCCGAACCTTCCAGGGAACCCCTCTGGATAGCTTGGATGAAATGGCGATGGTGCACAGCTGAGCTTGCTGAAATCGGATAACAGAACTGCTGAAACCTCATGCAGCCCTGTTATTGAGCAAAATCCAATCTGAAAACCTCATAGAGAACTCTCTCCACTGACCTAGCCCTTGCTCTAGTGAAGGATTGAGTGATCACCCCTTCGGATGGATGAAACTTGAAGAACACGAAGGAAAACGAACGAAGCTACTGTTGTGGCGAAGACGCGATGAAGGGAAGAGCTGCGCAGAATTTTCCTTAAGTAATTAGCATTGGACGGCTCAGATTGATTTGAGGAAATCTAACGGCTGATCTTGCTCTGATTTGAGCCAAACTTTGAGGATGTTGATCAGGGGTAAGGATCCGCCTCGTGGTAGCTCGGATCCTCCAGATGTGCAACGGATGGTCCAGATCAACCTAATCTTTGAATGGACGATCTAGAGCCCTCCGAGCTTGATCCAACGGTTGATTGAGCTCTGATTGGAATGAAACCTTCAGATCTTAATCAGAGTGCTTGATCAACCCAACCCTAGCTCAGATTGCTTCAGATGGTCCCGGATGGCTCAGATCTAGCCGCTTTTGAATCGGACGACCCATATTTAATCCTAATCTTGATAACTCGATCCGGGTCACTTCCGACTCAAGTTTGGGCCAATATGCCCTACGTCCATGAACCTTCATGCCTACAAAAAAAATAGATCAAGAATTTAGTGGCCAAATAATCCAAATATGTGTAAATTTGCAATTAAGTCCAAAATAAGAGGAAATTCTAAAACCTAGGGCAATTTCACAATTAAGCGATAAAAACATAGGTCAAACATGGATTTTAGCAACTCAAATAATCACTAAAATGGTACTTATTAACTCCCCCACACTTGAGCTTGAGCGTCTCGCGAAACCACTAAGTATGTATCCCCTAGATTTCTTAAGCATAATTAGAAGCAAATGAAAAGAAATTACCTAAGGTTGTCAATTCTCATAAATCTAAGCTCTATGGACTAATATCTTGTCCTTAAATCAACAACTTAGCCTTTTCATCCATCATGAGTCATTGAGATGAATGTAACTCACTAGCCTTTCAAGGAAAATTTTGGGTGGCTCTCTTCTTAAGTTCTAAGTTGATGATGGAAGTGGAGCTCACTCAAACACACATGCTTCTTGCACTACCATAGGCTTGCTTATTATCTACTCTCCACCATCATTCATAATTAGGATCAACATCTACAAAAATAAATGAAAACATAGAAAAAGGTAAAGAGTGGAATAAAAGTCAAGGAAATAGAAAATTGATGGAGTGGAAGACTTGAGTGCTCAAGAATGTTTCCAATGTGCTTTGCCCCTCTTGTCAGTCCTCTAGTGATATCAAAAGTGTGATGGAGTAAAACTATGGCATTGCCCTTCAGGAATTTGATAAAAAAATCCTCACTAGTCCTTTTGTGCCAATTTTGCCATTTGCGTGCCAATTTCTTCCTTCTCTTTTCTCCTGATTTTTCTTTCTCTGTAGTAAGGTCAAATATGTAATGGAGCAAGGTTCTGATCCGAATGAGAAAAAAAAAACTTCACTTGATTTCATGGTTCCAACTCCATTTTGTCCACTTGTTTCCTTGTTTTTTTTCTTCTTTCCTTTCAAACTGTTGCTCTTTTCGTTTTCTTCTGCTCTTAATTCTTCTACTGGAGCATTGCAGATCAGATTTAAATCAGAAAATGTGAGAGATCAAGTAACAATTAGAAAATCGGATGCTCCACATTTAACCCTCACCAATCAACTCTTGTAACCCCTCTTTGATACACTCTACCTTCAAGTTGGCACTCTTCTTCTTCCATTTCTTTTTTTTTTCGAAATCCAATCAGCCACCTCCTTGTGATCAGTAGTGGATGGCTTAACAATTTATGGCATGTTCATGTACTCAATTTCCCGATGAATAGCCTAAACAACCAATTTCAGTTTTCAAGTTGGTAAACTGATTTTGTGGTGTCTCAATTTAAGTCCTTCATGTGTTTCAATTCTGACTTCATTCCCATACATATTTCACTACACTTCTTCCACAGATTTCAGCATCTTACAGTTCACTTGCATTCAGTTTGCATCATTTCAGTAGCTCCAAATCAACCTCAGCAGATTACAACTCTCAATGCAATGCCATGCAGATTTTCAGCTGCAGATTTTCCTTTGTTTAATTTCAGTAACACAATGCTGGATTAGAGAACTCAGGTTCAGTTTAGAGTTGATACAAAATTTCTTGTCCACTTCAAATTCCAGCACTCGGCAGCAACAAATACATTACAGTTCAGACCAGCTTGTATTCTGCCTTGCGTGCCAATTGACCACTTCAATTGTTTTGACACAAACAGCTTTGACACAAACAGTTTTGACACAAACAGCTGCAATTGTTTCTTCTTTTCCCAGCTCCAATTCAGCATTTATCAAGATGTTTCGGATTTCTTAAACAAAGAAAAACTGCAAGTCCCAAACATTTCTGCCCTTAAATAGTTTCATTGCAAAAATTTTCCTTCACTTTGGCACAAACAATTTTTTTTTCTCACTGCTTCTTCTTTGCACAGCTTCTTGGATCTTCAATTGATGATGAAAACTCTAGATGCTTCAATTGATTTCCATACTTAACCACTTCTTCTTGCTATTTTTGACACCAAACTCCACTCAATGTGTAATTGTTTCCATCCTTCCCTTGCAAGAAATTTTTTTTTCTTTTGGATCCAAATGTTTCCTTGATACAAAACTTTTCCAAAACACTAATCACTCCCCCACACTTAAATCTTTGTCCATCTCGGGAAAAATAGCATCAAAAAAACATCCCAAGCAAACAAATCCATAGAAAAATTGGGGTTAAGAGTAGGAAAATAGAAAGGAAAATTGAAAAGAGTATGTATCAAGTATGATCATTGCTAAGAATAACATGGAAAAGGGAAACAATTTGATTAGCCTTCATAGATGTGATCCAATCATCGAAATATGGTTTTGAAAGAACCTAAGCAAGTTCTAGAGTACAATAACATATGTGTATCACAAAAGTAAGGCTAATTCTCACTAGGCAAAATAATTCATCTCAAGTCCTCAATCAAGAATCTAAAGCCAAGTAGTACTCAAATCTCTAAGATTTCATCCATTAGCTCAAATCCTAAGTTTTAACAACCAAATTTAATTTATTTTCAAAAGACTCTAAAATGCTATGGGATAACCTAGAGGGATACATTTATTCACTAAGAGCAAAAGTGCTAAAAGACATAACATGGTATTTACAAAGTCTATTTATTCATGTTATGTTTCCTAAGAATTTATTATCAACTACTTACTCCAAAAATAGAAAGAATTTATTCCTAGAACCATGAAAATGATATGTACAATGAAATGTAAATGTAGAGAAAGTGAACCCCCCTTAAGTTGGGTAGATAGCGTCCTCAATGTACACATCCTCCACCTTTAGCTCCTTTAGTTCTTCAAAATACTTTTTGAGCCGGTGGCCATTAACTTTCCACACAAATCCATTAGCTTCGTCCCTAATTTCAACAACTCCATAGGGAACAATGTCAGTTATAATAAATGGACCTTCCCACCTTGACCTCAACTTACCTCTTATCAATTTGAGCCTTGATTTATACAATAAAACCTTGTCGCCAATTTGGAAGTCCTTTTTCACAATATGTTTGTCATGGAAATTCTTGGTCTTTTCTTTGTAAATCCTTGAATTTTCGAATGCCTCTAGCCGAATTTCTTCAATTTCTTGAAGTTGCAATTTTCTTTCTTCTCCCGCCTTGGTAGCATCGAAATTACAAGCTTTCACCGCCCAATATGCCTTGTGCTCTATTTTCACGGGGAGGTGACAAGCCTTACCATAAACCAAGCGGTAGGGTGACATGCCAATCGGTGTCTTGTATGTCTGTTCTGTAGGCCCAGAGCGCGTCATCTAACCTCTTGCTCCAGTCTTTTCTAGTGGGCCCAACTGTCTTCTCTAGAATGGATTTTATCTCTCTGTTGGAAATCTCAGCCTGTCCATTTGTTTGGGGATGATAGGATGTAGAGATTTTATGTACCACCCCATATTTGCTCAGCAGTGCCTTCATGTGTTTGTTGCAGAAATGAGATCCTTGGTCACTAATTATTGCTCTTGGAATTCCAAACCTGCAGAAAATGTGTGACCTAACAAAACTACAAACAACAGAAGAATCATCAGTCTTGGAGGGAATGACCTCCACCCATTTTGAAACATAATCCACAGCAAGTAAAATATACAAATAACCATAAGATGCAGGAAAAGGTCCCATAAAATCTATCCCCCAAACATAAAAAATCTCACAATAAAGTATAGCATGTTGGGGCATCTCATGTCTCGCTCCTATGTTCCCAGTTCGCTGACATCTATCACACTTTTTATAAAAATCATATGAATCATGAAAAAGGGTGGGCCAGTATAATCCGCACTCTAGTACTTTCCTGGCAGTCCTCTGGGGTCCAAAATGCCCCCCACAAGCTGATGAATGACAAAATGTCAGGTCAGAAGAAAACTCATGATCGGGTATGCATCTCCTAATTATTTGGTCATTACAAAATTTCCACAAATAAGGATCATCCCACACATAAAACTTTGCATCACTTTTAATTTATCTTTTTGAGCTTTAGAAAATTGAGTGGGAAAAACATGTGCAACAAGAAAGTTAACTAGGTCTGCATACCACGGTGTCTCACCATGCACTGCAATCAAGTGCTCATCTCTGAAATCATCATCAATGGTGGTAGGAGATCCATCTCCTTCAAGTCTGCTCAAATGATCTGCAACTAAGTTCTCTTTTCCACTTCTATCCTTGATTTCCAGGTCAAATTCTTGGAGTAGGAGCATCCATCTGATCAATCTAGGTTTTGCATCAGGCTTTTTCAACAGATATTTGAGAGCTGCATGATCAGAAAAAATAATAACATGTGAGCACAATAAATAAGATCTGAATCTATCCAAAGCAAAGACAATGGCAAGAAGCTCCTTTTCAGTCGTGGTGTAGTTAGCTTGGGCGGCATCTAGGGTTTTGGAGGCGTAGCAAATGACATGTGGTGCTCCATCTACCCTCTGTGCTAAAACAGCTCCCACTGCAAAATTAGAAGCATCACACATTAATTCAAATGGTAGAGTCCAGTCAGGTGATGTAATAATAGGAGCTGAGGTAAGAGCCTCCCTGGGTCTATGAAAAGCTTCCTTGCATTTTTCATCAAAATGAAACTCAACATCTTTCTGCAAAAGTCGTGTCAAGGGTCGAGCAATCAAGCTGAAATCTCTAATAAATATGCGGTAAAATCCTGCATGTCCAAGAAAAGCACGAACATCCCGTACGCATACGGGGTAAGATAAAGAAGAAATAACACTGATTTTCGCAGGATCTACCTCAATACTTTTCCGAGAGACTATGTGTCCAAGTACAATCCCGTGCTCTACCATAAAGTGGCATTTCTCAAAATTAAGAACAAGGTTAGTTTCAATGCAACGATGTAAAACCCTAGACAAATTATTTAAGCATGAATCAAAAGACGTGCCATAAACTGAAAAATCATCCATGAATATCTCCATACAGTCCTCTAGCAACTCACCAAATATACTTACCATGCATCTCTGAAATGTACCAGGTGCGTTGCAGAGTCCGAAGGGCATACGTCTGTAGGCAAAAGTGCCAAAGGGGCAAGTGAAGGTAGTCTTCTCCTGGTCCTCTGGATCTATGCAAATCTGAAAATAGCCTGAAAATCCATCCAAGAAACAATAGTGCGACTTCCCTGCCAGTCTCTCAAGCATCTGATCAATGAATGGTAAAGGGAAGTGATCTTTCCTTGTGACCTTGTTGAGCTTCCTGTAATCAATGCAGACTCTCCAGGAATTCTTGACTCTGGTGGGCACTAGTTCATTGCTTTCATCTGCCACCACGATCACTCTAGATTTCTTGGGCACCACGTGAATTGGACTAACCCACTGACTGTCAGAAATAGGGTAAATGATACCTGCCTGTAGAAGTCAGTCACCTCTTTCTTTACAACATCCAAAATAAGTGGATTAGTCTCCTTTGTGGTTGCCTCACAGGTTTGACATTGTCTTCCAAAAATATCCTGTGCATGTAGATAGCTGGGCTGATACCTGGTATATCTGATAAAGTCCACCCAATTGCCTTCTTGTAGTGCCTCAGGACTTGCAATAATTTTTCTTCTTGTTCTGACTCTAAATGCTGTGCAATAATCACAGGAAAAGTCTGCTTCTCTCCTAGGTAAGCATACTTCAAATGGCCTGGTAATGACTTCAGTTCACTCTGGTCTTCTTCAGTAGAAATAGGTGATCCTCGGGGCTCTGTGCAATCCCCTACACTTTGAATCTCAACAGAAATAGGTGATCCTTGGGCTCTGTGCAATCCCCTACACCTAGAAAAATCTCTCCAGCTGGAAATGTGTCTGAAAAATCTTCTGAAAAATCCTCAGTCTCAGCAGTAAACACTCTCTCAGCCTCCTCTGAATCAATAGCTCCTCCAGAAAAATCAGATAAAAATCCCTCAGCCTCTAACTCTGACTGCTCCAGCTCCTCAAGAATATCCATACTCATGATGGAGTGATCCTCTCTCGGATGCTTCATAGCATCAAAAAGACTAAACTGAACCACCGTGTCTCCGATCTCAATGGAAAGTGTACCGGCATATACATCAATTTTGGTTCTAGCAGTCTTCAGAAATGGTCTTCCTAAAATAAGCGGAGAACGGTGTGCCAGATAATCTCCCTCCATATCCAAAATATAAAAATCTGCAGGAAATATTAGCTCCTTTACCTTCACCAATACATCTTCAATCATACCTGCTGGGTGGGTCTGGCTCCTGTCTGCTAGCTGTATCACCACACCAGTGGGCTGTAAAGGGCCTATGCCGAGCATCTGAAATACTGACCTGGGCATCACATTTATGGAAGCTCCTAAATCAAGCATAGCATCATGGAATGTGGTGCTCCCTATCTCACAAGAAACAGTAAATACCCCTGGGTCTTCACACTTCTGAGGTATCGTGTGGATAAGTGCAGAAATATTCTTCCCAAAGCTGACTAACTCATTTTCCTTAAGTTTCTTTTTGTGAACACACAGATCTTTCAAAAACTTAGCATACTTTGGAATTTGTTTGATCATGGTCAACAAAGGTACATTTATCTCTACCTTACTGAAAAGTTCCACTAGTTCATTGAATTCCTTAGCCTTCTCCTCCTCCACTTGTCTTTTGGCATGTGTTCTCTGCTGTGGAAAGGGTAAGGGAACCCTAAAGTCATCTTCTTTGGCCGGAAGTGGAGAGGCTGAAATTTTAGTTGCTGTCCCCTGCGAAGTGGCTGCTGTACCTTGCGTCTCGGCACTGATTTCTTCTCCGTTTTCCACCAAATTTGGAGGATTACTTGAGGAAGGGGTTGGGAACGGGCTAGGGGTGGAATCAGCTAAATTTGAAGTCATTTCATGGCTGTTTTGGGCTGGAATTGAAGGTGCTATCCAGTTTTCTGAAATTTCAGCTCTTGGACCATTTGGAGATGATGTAACCTTCCCACTCCTCAATGTAATAGCACTCACGTTTCCTTTAGGATTAGGAATAGTTTGGGAAGGGAGTTGACTTGATCCTTGAGCTTGACTTTGGTTAATCCCACTAGCCAATTGCCCCATTTGTCTCTCAAGATTTTGTTGGTATTGTCGTAAAACTTGTTGTTGTTGTTGTTGCCAAGCTTGCTGTTGTTGTTGCTGTTGTTGTAAAGCATGTTGTAGCATATCCATCAGTTGTTGTTGTTGCGCATTTCCTCCACTTGAGCTCCCATAGCCTCCTTGGTTAACATATTGCCTTGACTGATTTTGAATGGATGAAGTTGTAGGTTGGAATTGTTGAACATAGGGCTGTTGGGGCTGATAGGAGGGTTGACAGGCTTGGAAACCTTGCTGGGAGTTGTAGCCTTGAAAGTTCTGATTTTGAAGTGAAAAATTCGGTGATGAGGCCTGAAAATTCTGATTTTGAAAGCCTTGATTGTAGGGCTGTGAAATCTGATTATAGGGCTGGGAAGGCTGGAAAATTTGTTGGTTTTGAGTTTGGAAAGCTGGAAATGATTGAAACCTTGCTGCCCTTGATGATATGGCTGGAATTGAGGCTGGAATTGCTGAAATAGGGGCTGCGGTTGCTGAAATGTAGGCTGAACATTCGGATCCGAAGGCTGAAATTGCTGTGGCTGCTGGAAACTTTGTGAAGGCTGCTGGAAATTCTGTGGAGGCGGCTGCATTTGCTGCGTTTGAGGGTTTTGTTGGCAGAAAGAGTTCCCATATTTTAGGTTTGGGTGATCCCTCCAACCGGGATTGTAAGTAGAGGAGTAAGGATTGTTTCTTGCTTGAAATTGTCCTCTTACCAATGCTGCTACTGTCTCGTCTTGTTGGAGGGTGGGAGATGAATCTGAAGTGTGCTCTTGACTAGAGCAAATGCCACACACACTCATCACTTGATTAGATTGTGGAGTTGCTGAAAGATTTGAGCCTTGATTTGCATTATTAACCTTCAATTGCTTAATAAGTGATGTGATCTCTGCCAATGAATTCCTTATCTCTTTCTGATCAGAAGGAACTACCTGAACTTCACCAACTCCTCTGATGGTCAATGCTCTGCTCCCAAATTGTTGTGAGTTTTCAGCCATATTAGAAATGAGCTCCCTAGCTTGTTGTGGTGTTTTATTCACTAGGGCTCCTCCAGCTGCACCATCTATCATAATTCTGTCCATCTGCAGCAATCCCTCATAAAAGTACTGAATCAAAAGTTGCTCGCTGATCTGATGCTGAGGGCAACTTGAACACAACTTGTTGAATCTCTCCCAGTAATCATAGAGCGTCTCACCCACCACTTGCTGAATTCCACAGATGCTTTTTCTGATTATTGCTGTTCTGGAGGTTGGGAAATACTTTTCCAAAAATGCTTTCTTCATAGAGATCCAACTAGACACGTGCCCCGTGGGTAGATAGTAAAACCAGTCTTTTGCTGCTCCTGTCAGTGTGAAGGGAAAAGCTCTCAGCTTGATATCTTCTTCAGAAATGCCCTAAGGCTTCATAGTAGAGCATACAACATGGAATTCGTGCAGGTGTCTGTTTGGATCCTCTCCAGATAATCCCTGAAACTTTGGCAACAAATTGATGAGTCCAGATCTGAGCTCAAAATCTCCAGCCAGCTCTGGATAAGCAATACTGGAATATTGAAATGAAGCATCTGGTGCTGCGAGCTCCTTCATGGTTCTCTGGTGGTCTGCCATGATACTTCCTGAGTGAGTGAAAATAGTCTGAATAGGAGGGATATCTGTAGTCTCAGAAAGAATACCCTGGCTCCTCCTGGCTCTGAAAGTCCTCTCAATCTCAGGGTCGAATTCTTCTAGATCACCACCGGTAGACCTGGTCATAAAACCAAAACAAATCGCAGTAAAAGTAGATAAAGAGATAAACAAATAAAATCAGATCACCAGATATAGCAATAAGCACAAAAATAAATCAAGAAAGATATGAAATTAAGTGCACAAGCAAAAATCAAACAAATCAACTAGTTGCTTCCCCGGCAACGGCGCCAAAAATTTGACGGACCCAAAATAGACTGTCACGAATGTGGGTCTCAAATTTAGAATATTTATATGAAAGCTGGAAACCCTTTTTGCAATCAAGAATAAAAGCGTAGTAAAGGGGCCACAGGTCGTATTTTTCCTGGGGACTAATTGACGTTGTGTGATTCGAGCTTGTATTTATGTGTCGCTAATATTTTTTGGAGTTTCAAATAAAAGGTGGGTTTTGGATTGTAAACAGAAATGTAATCACAATGGAAATGAGAAAAACTTAACCCAATGAACTAACTAAGAATTGGCACTAAAGGACTCACTAATGGTAAACCGAATCAAACAAAGTACTTAACCAATTTGGAAAACAAATCTAAATTCGAATGCAAACAGAGGCTAAGCAAGCAGATAAATGCAGTTTTGAAAATGAACAAGCTTAACACAAGTGATAGCCTACGAAATTCAGAAAGGAGACACCAAACAAACTCAAACTAGCTACAAGACTTGGAGGCCAACAAATGCAACAAAATTCAGAAATGGATGAATGTAATACCAGTTGTATTCAAATGCTATCCTACACCAGCAGACAAGTGGAAAAAAAACTGATGCAATCAATGCTCAAATCAGCTTGGCACGCAAGAGGTGATCTTTGTGCCAAAGCTGAAACTTTTGTGCCAAAACGGAGTCTAACAATTCTGCCTTGAAACCTATTGATCAAACTTGGAAAGAGCAGCTACAAATGCAATGCTATGCAGGGATAAGAAGAAATTTCAGAACTGAAATCAGCACATCGGAAATTGACAGAATTCAGATTAGCTAACTGCAGAAATCGAAAGTTGAATTTGAGGAGCAACTAAGCTCTAGAACTCACAAGTAACTGAGATTGAATTTACCCAACTAATTACAAGAAACAATTCAGAAACAAACTAATCTAGCTGATATGAAAATGCAGAACCTAAGGACTTGATACGCAGAGTTAAAATGCAGCTAGAAAATTTTGATACGCAGCTAACGGAATTGGCACGCAAGTAAAGAAGCTGAAATAACTAAAATTAAACCCAATTGTTCATAAACAAGATTCCTAACTAATTACCTGGCAGAAAAGAAACCTAACTAGAACAGAAACAACTTAAGGAAGTAATCAAACAGCTGAAACGAAATTTCAGTAAGCAACAGTTTGCAGAATTTAAATTACAGCTAAACAATGAAAATTAGCTAGCTAAACTACTCCTCAACCCTTCCCCAACTCAAGAGCTCCTTGTTCGTCACACAAGGGAGAACCTCGGACCCGCAAGCTCAACAAATCAGTGGAAGAACTGTCTCTGCTGCCGAATCAATTCAGACCCTGCTCAAGCCGAAAATTGCTTCCAACTTCTTCAACCTCGCTGTGATGGATTGCGATTGGGATTAGGGAATGATCCAAACCTTCCAGGGAACCCCTCTGGATAGCTCGGATGCAATGGCGATGGTGCACAGCTGAGCTTGCTGAAATCGGATAACAGAACTGCTGAAACCTCACGCAGCCCTGTTATTGAGCAAAATCCAATCTGAAAACCTCACAGAGAACTCTCTCCACTGACCTAGCCCTTGCTCTAGTGAAGGATTGAGTGATCACGCCTTCGATTGGATGAAAAGCTTGAAGAACACGAAGAAAAACGAGCGAAGCTACTGTTGCGGCGAAGACGCGATGAAGGGAAGAAGCTGCGCAGAATTTTGCTTAAGTATTTGGCATTGGACGGTCCAGATTGATTTGGATGAATCCAACGGCTGATCTTGCTCTGATTTAATCCAAACTTTGATGATGATGATCAGGGGTCAGGATCTGCCTCGTGGTAGCTCGGATCCTCCAGATGTGCAACGGATGGTCCAGATCACTCTAATCTTTGAATGGACGATCTAGAGCCCTCCGAGCTTGATCCAACGGTTGAATGTGCTCTGATTGGGATGAAACCTTCAGATCTTGATCAGAGTGCTTGCTCTGCCCTAACCCTAGCTTGGATGGTTTCAGATGGTTCCAGATGGCTCAGATCTAGCCGCTCTTGAATCGGACGGCCCAGATTAATCCAAAGCTTGATAACTCGATCCGGGTCCACTTCCGACTCAAGTTTGACCCAGTATACCCTAGGTCCATGAACCTTTTGTGCCTACAAAAATAGATCAAAAATTTAGTTGCCAAATAATCCAAATATGTGTAAATTTGCAATTAAGTTCAAAATACGAGGAAGTTCTAAAACCTAGGGTAAATTCATAATTAAGCAAGCAAAACATGGGTCAGACATAGATTTTAGCAACTAAAAAAATCAATAAAATGGTACTTATCAGTGAGAAAGTTCAATTAAGATCCTTTAGTGGAATGGATCTTAATTAATGGATCGGGTTTAGATCCATTAGTGGGCGAAGATCCAACTCCTCCTCTTGGTCCCTACCTTAGCCCTATAAATACCCTATGAGATCAAGAAACCAAGGCCTAATCAATCCAATTGGAAAACCCTTGGTCTCTCTCTCTTTTCTCCCTCTCATCCTCTCTCCTAGGGCGCTGGCGCACACCAAGAAGAGAGAACCCTTTCTCTTCTTCTTCTCTCCATCTTCTCTCTTTGCATGGGTTGCTAAGGAAGGGGGGAAGGTCTCCTTTTCGGCTGGTGACCGGAGAGCGCGAGAAAGAGAGAGGAGAGTGGTCGGCGGCATGGAGAAGCGGCGTTAGGTTGCCGACGGTGAGGGAGAGGTCTAGAGTCATTGGCAGTGGGTTTGGAAAGAGGAAAATGTTAGTAGGAGCCCTAGAGCCAATTATGTGTTGATTGACTAGGGACATTTTGTATCATATTCTATTACTAATAAAGGCATGTTTGGTTATTATACTTACTTTGTATTCTGTGCCGAATAACTAAGTATAATAATGTCCTTGTGTAGTAGGTTCTTATCTATATTATATCGATTGGTTGAATCGATAGTGAGATAATGTAGAGAACACTTCACTAAATTATTCCTAGTCAAGCATTAATATTCAGGGACAATATTAATGCATGGAGACTAGCATGTAGGTCAACTGATGACTTGAGCTCACAAGTCATGGATATGTGATATCAAGTTGACACATGAGTATACATTAGAGAATGTGCACTGAATGACCCGCCATGAGAAAATTTCATAGATTGTCATATGAGTGTCATAGACTTTCTCATGTGACTATTGGTATGAATAGTCCTTAGATCTGAAGTCACTACGGTTCCCTACAGAAGGAGTTATGTACTTTGGTATCGTCAAACGTCACCCGTAACAGGGTGGACTATAAAGGCGATCACTGGGTATGTAATGAATTATGCGGAGGGATGTGAGTGATGTAGATGGGATCTATCCCTCCCATATGACGGGAGTGATATCTGTGGGCCCCTTGATCGAGTAGGACTACTGAAACGCATGGTCATGCTCAAATGAGTCAGTATGAGATATTGAGCTCATTTGTTTGAGTGAGTCTACTCGGGGATCAAGAAACACAAGATTGATTGAGGATGACACGGTCTATGCCTCATTGGTCAATCTAGATATCAAGGATAGAAGGACAAGGTCATACACTATCATAGTCACGGAGGTTTAGTCGGATCTCGACTTTTCTTGTTACTTGGGTAGCAATGATGCATTGCTAGATGTCACTCATTGCTTATGTGTCTAAAGTGTTTAGGCGTATTGCCAACGTCACGAGAACCTATTGAGTCACACACAAAGGACACAATGCTTCGGGAAATTTGTTCGGCAGATCTGAGCCCGAGTTGGGAACTCGGGAGACCTGAGCCCGAGTTAGGAACTCGGGAGGTCAGTTCGGGGTGGTCTCGAGTTGGGAACTCGAGAGACCGAGTCGGAGCTCGGCGGGCCGAGTCGGAGCTCGGCAGACTAGGTCGACACTCGACAGACTGGGTCGGAGCTCGGCAGACTGGGTCGGGAGCTCGCCACTCGGGAGACTTGGTCGGGAGACCGAGTTGGAAGCCCAAGAGGCCCGGTCAGAGTTGCATGAAGGCAAGAGAAAAGTCTCTCTTCATTGGATGAAAAGATTCTTTTTTTGCATGGGAAATGATAAAGAGCCACATAAAAAGATGTGCTTTGTATTGAGAAGCCAAAGAGACACAAACCTTTTCATATTCATGGGATGATTATAAAAGAGGGCCTTGTGACTTTGGATGTGTGCTTCTTCTTGCCTTAGCTTTTCCCCTTCCCTTCCTCTCTCCTTCCTCTCCCCCACTCTTGGCTGATACTGTGTAATCTTAGGCATAACAGTGTAATCTTAGGGTATCAAACGAAGTGGTTACTCATGATTAGTACAGACATGTTTAGCTGCTAGTGTGTGCCATATGAGAAATGATAAAATTTGGGAACCAAATTTTTATTAGAGGGGAAGAATGTTAAATACGGCCAATTAAACACCAGTAGAATAAATTTTTTGGAAAATTTATATGGGAGATTGAAGATTTCCGGACTAGGGTAAAAGTTTTTAGATAAATTCTATAATTTACTAAAGGGTAAATTACTTGACCCTTAATTTTCAAGATTTAAAATAAAAATATATCTTAAAAGTAAGGACTGGTTTTGATTTATGGGTAAAGATAAGAGGTGAAGGGATAAAATATCTAACCCTAGAAACTTGATGTGTATTACATTAAATTGGGGGGTTAAATGGCTAAAACCATTACTCTAAAGGTAGAGTTCAAATTTCAGAAAGTCGAGGGACTTTTTTTTGCAAAAGATCCACCCTTTTTTAATCATGCTCCTACCTTTTCTTCTCGCGAGCCCTAACCGCAGCCACGCCTCTTCTTCTCCCATTCCTTCGCGAACCACCGCCACAACCACCGGTCCTCTCCATCTCCACATCTATGTGTCGACCTCCCTTCCTATTTCGGATTGTTGGGGAATCAAGAAGCGCCATCTCCTTGCGTCACTGAGAGCGTGGTGAGCCACCACCAACACCTCCCTTTTTGTATTCCCCTCATGATATCTCCTTGGCGCAAGCAGTGGAGGCTAATCTAGCCACCAACACTGGTGATTCCCCTCTGTTCCTTTTGATCACTGCTGGTGTGAGTCGGAGAGCTTGTGCGTCCACCACTACGGTCCCTTCATCACCTATCTCTCTGATTTCACTTTGACCACTTCGTTGTGGATCATTGGTGGCGTGAACTTTAGGTATGATTTTGGTGGTGTATCATTTGATTGTTTGGCATGGATTGTTGAGATTTTCTACCTTAGCTGTCACGCCCCAAGACCCAGGAGCCACTGATCCAATAGAAAATTGGACAACACCTCTCCTGTCCGACGGACAATTTACACATACATACAATATCCAAACAACCCACGCAATATATTTTTGGCCTCAGGCCTCAAAATCAAGACATAACATAACCATAATACAAAGTAAATCATACCTGACTGTGGACCGGTCCGACTTATGACAAAACACCCAATACATAAACCTCTTAGGGCTCATAACAACACTCACAAGACATATACAAATAGCTAAAAGAAAATATGAAACAAATGCACTACAAAGTACAAAACAAAACCATGTTGTCGCGATGGGTAGGGACTGGCTGCTGGGCTCTTCTGCCGACTCTAAGTATCTCAACCTAAAATAAAAACATAGGCAATGGTGTGAGTCCAAATGAACTCAACGGATACCTAACAGATATGCATAGTAAGTTATACTAACAATAAGAATCACGCTGATACAGTCTCATATGTACAATAGAAAAGGCATA
This sequence comes from Boesenbergia rotunda, assembly GCA_024364735.1. Lineage (NCBI taxonomy): Eukaryota > Viridiplantae > Streptophyta > Magnoliopsida > Zingiberales > Zingiberaceae > Boesenbergia > Boesenbergia rotunda. Next base: position 914,835 of record JAGFNQ010001595.1, read on the forward strand.
CACTGAAGTTACTGAATGTAGGTACATACCAGAATCCATCTATCCTGCAAAGGGGTGGAATAAATCCCTAAAGAACTAATATAACACATAATCCAAGGTAAACAGGTATTCGGTATATGCATGTCAATCACAATGTATCAATCAAATGCAGCGAGCAATGCACAATGCAAAATGTGCACATGGTGCAATGACATGTGTCACCCCTTACACCAGTCAGATCATCGTCCACCTGTCATAAATGAACGTCCGAGTGGGTAGAGCTATGACAACTATACGCACCCTGCTATCACTGCTCCTGAGTGACCGAGTGGACAGGATGCTGGTGGAGGACACCCTCCTACCCCAAGCAATGGGGGAGTCTCGCTCTCATCTTCTCGTGTCTCAGGATGAGATGGGATCCCTGGCTGCTACCACGCCCAGAACCACCCTCCAAATAGTGGCTAAACGGAGCAATACAGGGCAAATGCACACACTCTATGGTAGTCAATACCCCTGAGTGGGTGTGTGTGCATATCCTCATGTAACTGGCGATGGCACAAACTACATAGGAGCCGATGATCGTCAGCATGCAACAATGCAAGGATGGTGCATGACACGAACACATACAACACCCACCAAGTCCTCATCTATCACCTCAGTGTCCTATGTATTGGCCTGAATCCTATAACATGAAATACAAGTAACCTACTAGGTATACTGGCAAGGTAACTAGTGATCCATTAATGTCAAATGCAAGAGGACATATCACTACATCTATGCACATATATACACATGACAACCCTCGAGACTGTATGGAACTAAAGGCAGATCAACTCAGGAATAAGCAACAAAGGTCAAGTAAAGGTATACTAAAGCAGGTATAGCGTATAAACTTACTGCTATCTATAACAAACTATGTATAGCAATATGACAATATCTAAAGAGATAAGTCAGAGGTACCCGCCTCAATCGTAAGATGCTCGTATCAGAAAGAACCTCCCGTCCGCTAATCAGCAATGATATATCCAATCAATGCCCTGTATTAAAGGCATAATGTTTAGCTACAATAATCTGATTCTTATCTAAACTAACTTCCGTAATTAATTGGGATCGTCCTAATTTATAACGTCCGTTACCTAACTCTTAATTAATGATTAATCTCTATTTGATTAATAACCTCTCAATTAAACTTAGGTTTAAACAAACCCTAATTAGCAATCAACCCACTGTTTCGATCCATTAAAACATGTTTTCAAATAAGAACAACCTATGGTTCAATTCATACACTATAACCATCTCTAAACCCAAAATCCACTTCCAAGATAAATTATCCATAATAACAGATTCAATCAACTAATCCTTTTAGTTAATCATTTCTTGTTCTAATCCAACTACAAGGTATTACCAGACATGAAAACACCACCTGAACAAAAACTGGATCCACATCCAAAACCCAAACAAAAATCCCACCAATGACTACAAATTCAATTAGGTTATAGGTCTTTCCAGCAATGCTGAATTAATCGAACACAAGTACAAGTACAACTAGATTCATACTAAAGCATCAAATCTTACCTGCTAGCACCCACGCAAACTACCCTCCTGTGTACATCCAACCCCAAACTGGATCAACCATCGTGAGGAGGAATCAAAGAAGAAGGTTAGCTGTAACAATAGATCAGTTAGGGTACAATGGTGACAACAATCGCTTGCGGCGATCAAGAAACAACAAAACCAAATGAGAACCACAAACTTAATATATGATCACATGAGGTACCATTATATCCTAGCTCCCAACCCGAACAAGGAAACAATACCACACAACTCTACCGATCTAAACCATGATTTCATCAATCCATCTACTTTTGCAAAGGTAACTTATGGAAAAACATGGTGAAGCACTCAACATTCCATTACCTTATTAACTCCCAAGCCAAGAGTGCATAGCAGGAGGATCAGCAGGTCCAAATGAACAAAATCATAACTCAACCCAAACACAAAGATTAGATCAAGTGGTCAAGTTACATTCCCATTCCAAATTCGAAACCAAGACACATCATAAACCCAATTTCAGTTCTTAGTTCATCCAAGAATGAAAACCCAACACAAAACTAACAATACCATATCAGATCTCAGTTCTATACGTCCAACACAAAAAACCCAATTTAGGTCCAAAGAAAACAACTAAGTTCTGTTAGCTCATTTCTCCATTCAGCAACACAAAACAAATTCTCACCTGGGTTGATGTCGGCCTTGGCTTGGGATCCGTCCGAAAAGAAGGTGACGGCTACGGGTCGAGTTTCGCGGTGGAGAGCAAGTAGGGCAAGTTGGGTGGTGGCCGGCAGCACACGGTCAACAACGTTGGCAAGATGCGATGATCGGGCGCAAAAGTAGAGGTGGCTAAGATGATCGGCTGGCTCTCACCATGGGCGGCAGTGAATCGAGCCACGCGAGGAATAAGGGTGGTGATGGTACTCATCACGATCAGCAACAACCATGGTGTCGCCGGAGGGCCTCGCACGAAGGTGGTGTTGGTGCTAGGGCATTGCGAAGGTGAGAAGAAGGGTCGAGCGTGTTGGCTAGGGTTCGCGAGAAGGGAGAGGAAGAGTTGACGCTTGGGTTGTGGGTGGGTTCGCGACACTGAGCGAAAGAGAAGAGGAGAGGAAGGTTATAAGTGGTTGGTCATTTTGCAGAAAAGCCCCTCAACTCTTCGAAATTCAGACCTTATCCTTAGGGTAAGGGTTTTAGCCATTTAACCCTCCAACTTAATGTAATCCACATCACACCTCTAGGGTTAGATATTTAATCCTCTTAACTCCTTAGCTTTAGCCATAAATTAAAACCAATCCTTACTTTTAAGATTTATTTTAATTTTAAATCCTGAAAATTAAGGGTCAAGTAATTTACCCTTTAGTAAATTTAAAAATTTATCTATTAACTTTTACCCTAGTCCGAAAATGTTCAATATCCCATGTAAATTATGTTGAATGGCTGATTTGAGTTTGGTTTCCCTAACCTGTGCTTTGGATGAAATTATGTTGGGTTGTTGTTAGGTTGATGGTATCACTGTGAGCTCGTGTAGTCCGGTAGGGATAGTAGGAAATCCATGGATGTGTGGAGTTGTGCACCTCTAATTGGCTTGCCATTGGAATTGCTTGGACTAGATCAATGTAGTGCGGTATGGGTTCCTCCTTCTGTGATGGATCAAATTTTGATGTAAGGAATCCTGTTTTACTTTGTGTACATTGATTCCTATGACCTACCGTGAGTGGTTTGGGTTTGCTCTTGTTAATCTAATGGCTTGTGCTGTTGGATACATTGTTCTTAATTAGAATATTCTGATACGTTGTGGGTTCTATATGTGGAGGTGGAAATTAATCTATCTAGTTGTTAAAATCCTAATCTAGTTAGGTTGTGGTATGATTAGGGTTAATTGGGGGATTAAACCTAATAACCTAAACTTGATCGATTCGGGTTTCGAAAACCTAACATGAATCTAATTTAGATAACTTGGGATAATTATGGCTACTCATTTAATTGTGATTATTAAATGAAACGGGATAATTAGGACGGTTCTAATTACTGGAGATAGCTCGTTTAGCAAAAAATTATATATTACTGTAGCTAAACATTATACCTTTGATACAGGGCATTGATTGGGTTACCATTGCTAATTATCAGACGGGAGGTTCTTTTCTGATACGAGCATCTCTTTTGAGGCGGGTACCTCTGACTTATCTCTTTTGATATTATCATATTGCTATGCTTGGTTTGTTATAGATAGCAGTAAGTTTATACATTATCTCTGCATTGGTATACCATTACTTACATCAGTTGCTTATTCTTGAGATGATCTCCCTTTAGTTCCATACAGCCTCGATGGTTGCCATGTGCATATACGTGCATAGATATAGTGATATGTCCTCTTGCATTTTGACATTGATGGATCACTTGTTACTTTTTTAGTATACCTAGTATGATACTTGTATCCCATGATATAGGTTTCAGACCTATACCTAGCACACTAAGGGGATAGATGAGGACTTGGTGGATGTTGTATGTGTTAGTGTCATGCACCATCCTTGCATTGTTGCATGCTGACGATCATCGACTCCTATGTAGTCTGAGCCCATCGCCAGTTACATGAGGATATGCACACACATCCACTCAGGGGTAGTGGCTACCAAAGAGTGTGTGCATTTGCCTTGTATTGCACCACTCGATCACTATTTAGAGGGTGGTTCCAAGCGTGGTAGTAGCCAAGGATCCCTTCTCGTCCTGAGACACGAGAAGATGAGAACGAGACTCCCCCATTGCTTGGGTAGGAGGGTGTCCTCCGCCAGCATCCTGTCCACTCGGTCACTCAGGAGCAGTGATAGCAGGGTGCGTACAGTTGTCATAGCTCTACCCACTCGGACGTTCATTTATGACAGGTGGACGATGATCTGACTGGTGTCAGGGGTGACACATATCATTGTACCATGTGCACATTTTGCATCGTGCATTTCTTGCTTCATTTGATTTATGTACTTGATTAACATGCATATACTGGCGACCTATTTACCTTGGATTATGTGTTATACTTGTTCTATAGGGTTTTATTTCACCCCTCTGCAGGATAGATGGATTCTGGTATGTACCTACATTCAGTATTTTAGTGTATGCCTTTCCTATTATACATATTAGACTGTATCAGCGTGACTCTATTGTTAGTATAACTTACTATGCATATCTGTTAAGGTATCCGCTGAGTTCGTTTGGACTCACACCATTGCTATGTTTTTTTTTATTTCAGGTTGAGATACCTGGAGTCGCCAGAAGAGCCCAGCAGCCAGTCCCTACCTATCGCGACGACATGGTTTTGTTTTGTACTTTGTAGTACATTTGTTTTATATTTCTTTTAGCGATTTGTATGTCATATAAGTGTCATGTGCCCTAAGGGGTTTTGTATTGGTTGTTTCGTCATAAGTCGGACCGGTCCGTATTCAGGCATGGTTTACTTTGTGTTATGGTTATGTTATGTCTTGATTTTGAGGCCTGAGGCCAAATATATATTGTGTGGGTTGTTTAAATATTGTATATATGTGTAAATTGTTCGTCGGACAGGGGAGGTGCTGTCCGATTTTATATTGGTTCAGCGACTCCTTAGTCTCGGGGCGTGACAATTATTATATTTAAAATTAATATTTCATTTATATTTAATAATTGTTTTTAAAAAAATTACATCCAATTAATATATATTAAAAATAATATTTTTTATGTTTAATATTTATTACATAATTATTCGGACATAAACATATTTTAAAAATATTATAAAATCATACACAATTAAGATAAAATATATTACTAATATAACACAGACAATGACAGTGAATTGAAAATACAATATTATGAGAATTTAACATTCAGAATTACTATATTGTTTCCATATATGATCAATTAACGCATTTCGAAGGGCAATATGAGCTTCATTGTCTTTGATTTGACTACATCGAGCTAAAAAATCTTCCAACCGAGTACGATCATCTACTGTTGGCACAACATCTGGAGTTGACACCTGAAGTGTTCCACGATTGGTGCATTTAAATCGTGTTCATTTTCAATTATCATATTATGCATAATAATACATGATGTCATTATAGCATGTAAAATATTTTTCTGCAAAAAACGTGAAGGTCTGCAATATACTAAAATATAATTAAAATATAATTAGTGATATAATTATATATTTTTTTAATTAGTGCAAAGTGAAATATAATTAGTGCTTAATTAGTGTAAAATATTTTTTTATTTAGTGTATAATAAAATATATATATAATATAATTAGTGCATAATAAAATATATAGTTTTTAAATTAGTGATATAATTTAAAAAAATAATTAAATAAAATTATGCTTAATAAATAAAATTTTTATTCTATTAACTCTTTATAATTATGTTTAATATAATTAAAATACGTTATTATATTTTTAATTTATATTTATAATAAATAATTAATTTTATTAAATGCTTATTGAGCAATATTTGTCACGTCCCGAGACCTAGGAGTCGTTGTTCCAAGATAAAATCGGACAGCATCTCCCCTATCCGGCAGACAATTTACATATACAAACAACACACGCAATAATAATTTGGCCTCAGGCCTCAAAATCAAGACATAACATAATCAAAACACAAAGTAAATCATACCTGACTGCGGACCGGTCCGACTTACAACAAAACAACAAACACATAGTCCATCAGAAGACTCAAAAATACAATACCAAGACAAATAAAACACGATACAAGTTCCACAACATAAAACAAACCCAAACCAAATAATACGATGAACAGGAAGCATAACTACGCGGAAGCACCCATCACTGGAGTCGTAGGGACCTGGGACTGGCAACTGGGGCTCTCCTGGAGACCAATCAACCTGGAAACAAAAATATGAGCAACGGTAGTGAGTCCAAATAAACTCAGCGGATACCAAAAACATATATGCACAGGAAGCTATAAATAACAATAAGAATCACGCTGATACAGTCTTGAGAATAAAGGATACAATATAACTGAAGACTAAGGGTGAATTCATACCAGAGTCCGTCTATCCTGCAGATAGGTGTAATCAATCCCCTATATAACCTCAAGAATAATACATAATCCAAATGTGTATGTCACCTATAAGTGTATATCAAGCATATATATACAACACTCAAACACAATAAGCACCAACAAAGGTGCAATGCATCTTATACACCTGATGCAATGATCTGTTTTATACGCACCTCAGCCACCACCAGACCGGCGGTCGAGTGAACAGAAAACAGACAAGCCAACCACTCAGGGTTGCATAGAGAAGACAACCACTTGTGGCGTACAACATATGAAGCCCAACACTCGTGACTATGCAAATATGATGCCCAGCACCTGTGGCAAAGCATGTATGTAGCCCAGTACCTTTGGCTATGCAAATATGACGCCTAGCACCTGTGGCGGATGCAATATGTAGCCCAACACCTGTGGCTATGCAAATATGATGCCCAGCACCTGTGGCAATGCAAGTATGTAGCCCAGCACCTGTGGCTATGCAAATATGACGCCTAGCACATGTGGCGGATGCAATATGTAGCCCAACACCTGTGACTATGCAAATATGATGTCCAGCACTCGTGGCAATGCAAGTATGACGCCCAGCACTCGTGGCGATGCAAGTATGATGCCCAGCACTCGTGGCAATACAAGTATGACGCCCAGCACTCATGGCGATGCAAGTATGATGCTCAGTACTCGTGGCAATGCAAGTATGACGCCTAGCACTCGTGGCGATGCAAATATAATGCAGGCATGATTGGAGACGGGCTCAGACCTCAGGGGAGCTGATGGTCTCCATCATGATAATAGCATCGTGCTAATAGCTCAATCAATACGGGAAACCTGACTGCTCGACGGGCTCAAACCCTAGGGGAGCCGATGATCGCCAGTATACAATCATATAGAGCCTACAGCTCAGTGTACAACCTAGAGGGTAAAGTATGCTAACGACACCCACCTCAGTAATCAAATCCTCAACCATAGGCCAGTAGAAAAGGTATAGGTCTAACACATGTATCCAAATCTAACCATTTCTATCCTAGGTATCCATGCAAGGTATATCTAGGAATCAATCCAACAACAGATACAAAGTGACCTATCACCATATCTAAGCACATATATACGCATAGCAAATATCGAGACTGTATAAAACTAAACAGGAGTCATCTTGTCACGCCCCGAGACCATTGGAGCCGCTAATCCAATATAAAATCGGATAGCATCTCCCCTGTCCGACGGACAATTTACACATACACACAATACACGTAGTTTATAAATTGGTCTCAGACCTCAAAACAGATATATATAATGCAAAAGATAGCAAAACACCACAATACCAAAACATAGAACTCACCTGAGCTGCCCCCAGGCAGGTGCGTAGCAAAACAAACACCGAAGTCCAACAAAGGACTCAAAAATACAATACCATAAGAATAAACCCACGAATACAAGTCTATGATATATGAAACTGAATACATCGCATAACGAATGCTATAAAAAGAAAACAAACGCGGAAGCACCCAACAGCTGAGTCGTAGGGATCAGGACCGGCAACTGGGCTCCTCCGGCAAGCTATCAACCTGAAATAAAAATATTACGACGGGTGGTGAGTCCAAGTGGACTCGCGGGTATATAGAAAGATATGCATGGTAGAAAAGTAGCTAAAGCAGCTATAAAGAAACAACAGGATACAGTCTCCATAATAATATCAGAAGTATGCATAACTGAAATAATAAAGGACTGTACATACTAGAAATCAGTCTATCATGATCATAATAGGACTCGTACTATACGAACAAGTGCAGGGTCAACAAACCATATCAAAAGTACCTCCTGTATGTGCATGTCAAACAAGTGTAACAAGTAAATGTAGCAAACACAATCAATGCACAAATTCATCATATGCACATGATGCAATGTCATGGTCACCCCCTAACTCCAGTCAAGCCACCGAGATAGGCGATACTGTGTCGGCCGAGTGGGTAGAGCGGTGACACTGTCCGCACTCTGTCATCACTGCTCCTGAGTGACCGAGAGGACAGGATGCTGGTGGAGCTATCGCTCCGCCCGATGTATATATGGGGGAGATATCTCTCTCATCTTCTCTGATCTATGGGAAGAGAAAGGATCTCTGTGTGCTACCACGCTCCGAAACCACTACCCTTGAGCGGACGAGCGGAGCACTACAGAGCAAATGCACACACCCAGCGGTATCCACTAACCCATGAGTGGTCGTGTGTGCATATCATGTGCCGAAAGACGATTAGGCTCAACCACAAGGGAGTCGCTGATCGCCGGCATGCAACAGTGCAGGTATGGTGCATGACTAACACATGCAACCCCTACAAGATCATCGACACATAACTCAACCTATCATGCATAGGTCATATGTATGCATCATAACCCAATCGATCCTATATCCAGATACACGTGCAAGTATGAATAAAATCAATCAATGCAGATATCAGGTGACATACCACAACAACCCAATCAGTGCATATCTAGACACACGTGCAAGTATGAGTAGAATCAACCAATGCAACCATACAATGGTATGCTAATCTCTATCCACATACTCATGCTCATACCAATGCTATACAGTCAGATAACAAATAAACGAGACTGTATAGAAGTAAATGTAGATCATATCCAAGGTCAAGCATAAGTATCAAGCAGGATAACAAAACGGTAGCAGATCAGCCTACTGCATAAATATCATCTAGCCATGCATAAAGATAAAGTGGATCTACAAATACAAGCAAGAAGTACCCGCCTCCAAATAGGTGAAGTCCGTATCGAAGCAGAAAGAACCACCCGTCAATAATCCAATCAAGCTCCTGTATCAAGGATGTATTTAATTAGCTATTATACAAATATGATAACTAGCTAATTAATTCCCCTAAACCAACTAGGGTTTACCCAATTGTCCTCTTCATTTAATTACGTCAAATTAAATGGAAAGGTCCCCAATTACTCCACGTAATTAAGATTAGGTTAAATCCTCGATCTAACCCCACAATTAACCTATTGTTCCAATTGAACTAAATAGCCACAATAACCTATTCAACTCTAAGGTAGCAAAACCCATTCAAATTTATGCGTAAAGGAATGATAAAAACATTACAATATGGCAAATCTTGCCATAACCCAATCCATCACAGAACACAACAGTGGCAGCACAAACCAAAACCATATTCACAAGTTCATCATCCAAATGTCACTAGATCCATTCCTATAAACTGATTATAAAGACCTAAGCTACTCTAATACAAAATTAGCAATCCAACTGTGAATCCAAAAGCAATCTCACATTTGAACAAAACCATACTCAGAGGCCAAAGATATCGGTACCTTACCTCAATCCCACAAGATCTGAAGCTCAGTTTTTCCCCAACTCAAAACAGAACCCTATGACGTAGAGTCAGCTTCTCACGGAAAGGAGCAACCAATTCCCCACAGCCAAGTTCTACACAGAGCCGGATATCTAAGGTAAATTATGGATCAACTCCAATCGCAGCAGCATCATCCACATAGGTACAAACATCACAGGAATTCGGATCCTTACCTCCAATAGGCACTTGTTGGTGCAGAATGCACCTAAGTCAAACCTGTGTTTTGATAATGGCAACATAGGTCAAAAGTTAAGTCTTTCTTGTTTTCTAACAAGTTAATCAAGTGTGCAGGAAAAGCCCTAGCGAAGGACTGCTAGGCACTGGCAAAGGAAAGCCAGGAAAGAAAGTCCTAGCGAAGGACTGCTAGGCACTGGCAAAGGAACGCCAGGAAAGAAAGTCCTAGCGCAGGACTGCTAGGCTCCAGGCGAAGGACAGTCTGAGACCGAAGCCCTAGCGAAGGACTGCTAGGCAACTGGCGAAGGACTGCCAGTTTACAAGACCTGACAAAGGACCGTCAGGTAAAAGTCCAACCAATGGAACGGTTGGCATCAGATAAATTCTCCCGAGATGAGTAGGTGAGGACGCGTTCCCCGTCGAGGGAACAGTAGGCGTCGGTTTGACCTAGGGCTCCATTTTGGAGACCAAAGTCAGAACCAAGACAGCTAAGGCTGTATAAATCTAATAATTTATTATGTTATTGTGTTTTGGACTAACCCTGGATGCAGGACCGAAGGAACGTGAGTCTGCAGCTCAGAGTGCCTCAAAGGAGTGAGGCAACTGCTGACCAGGGCGCCCGGAGTGTCCCGGGCGCCCCCAAGGTGCACACCAAACACACAATCAAAAAGTGCGCTTCGACAGTACAAGCTGCGGGCGCCCCCGTGCTTCCGGGCGCCCCCGCTGCTCCCGGGCGCCCCCTACGCTGCGGGCGCCCCCATGCGCACACCTCGAACCGAAACACTTCGAAGCCAGAAGATAAGAATTGACCCGGTCAACGCGGGCGCCCCGACCGCTCCGGGCGCCCCGGTCAAAGCGGATCCAGAGGATCAGACGCGACCGAGAGCTCTGCGGATCGGAGGCCACGTGGGGGGCGCCCCCGACATCCCGGGCGCCCCCAGGCCCTATATAAAGGGCCCTCGACCCCATGCTTTAGAGATCACAACTTCCAACGTCTCAAAGTTCTTCTACGCTCGCGTCTTGCTCCGAAAACGCTTCATCTCGAACTGACGACGTCCTGCTGCCCCAAAAGAGTTGACCTACTCCGGACGTCGGTAAAAAGAAGAGCATATTTCTTTAATTAATATTTTATTGCACTTAATTTTGTAAATCATATTGTGTAACTTATTTGCGCCAAATATAGAATTGCCCAAAGTAAACGGTCAACGACCGTGGGCCTTGGAGTAGGAGTCGACACAGGCTCCGAACCAAGTAAATCGATTGCGTCTCTGTGTCTTTTTATTTAATTTCCGCTGCGTACCTATTCTTACTCAAATCCGAAAGTTTTCCGATATTCACCCCCCCTCTATCGGTTTTCACGATCCAACAAGTGGTATCAGAGCGGGGAATTCAAACTTGGTGCATCCACCAGTTTGAAATATTTTTTTTCGGATTTTTTTCTCGAATTTAATTAATTTTTTTTTGTGTTATTATCTTTATCCCGCACTGCTAATCCAAGACCAAGTCTTGGGACATTTTTTTTTGTAAAATTTCCTCTTACAGAACAAATGTCTATGCAAGAGGGATTCAGCACCGCTAGACCTCCACTCTTCAGTGGAGAAGACTTTTCCTACTGGAAAAGTCGCATGGAGGTCCACCTGAAAACTCAGGTGGACATGTGGATCATTATCCAGTCCGGTCTGGAGATCCCCCGAAATGCAGAAGGACTTCCACAAAGCTACTCGGAGTGGGACAACACTCTAAAGCGCAAGATAGAAGCCGACGCAAAAGCAACACAAACCCTACAATGCGGGCTGACAAAGGAAGAGCTGAACCGAGTGGGCCCCTTCAACAGTGCAAAAGAGCTATGGACAAAACTGATCGAGCTGCACGAAGGGACTTCGGACACCAGGATCAGCAAAAGGGATCTGCTACTGAATAAACTCTACACTATCAAGATGGCCGACAACGAAACAGCAGCCCAGCTCCACGCACGAATCCAGGAGGTAATGAACGGTCTTCACTCAATAGGTCACAAGGTTGAAAACCGTGACCTAATAAGTTATACTCTAAACGCCTTTCCTAGAAACACCTTGTGGGCATCTATGGTAGATGCATACAAGGTCTCTAGAGATCTTTCTAAAATAAAACTAGATGAATTATTTTCCGAACTAGAACTGCACGAACAGACTAACACCAATTCGGTCGAAAAAGGTATCGCTTTCATTGCAGGTAAAAATCTAAAGACAACGAAGAAGAAAACTGAACCTGAACCCGAGTCTGACACAGACTCAGAAGATGAAGAAGGAGATCAAACTAAACTGGTCCGGCTCGCTCGAAGCTACTACAAGGAGCTGAAGAACCGAACCAACAAACGAAAAACCGACCGAAGAAAAGACGAACCAGCCGAACCCACGAACAAGCCTAATGTAACCTGCTACGAGTGCAAGAAGAAGGGCCACTACAAGACAGAGTGTCCAAATCTGAAAGAGTCCAAGAAGACGAAAAGAAAGAAGGCGCTCCAAGCAACCTGGGACGAGTCTTCCTCAGAAGAAGAGACAGAGGCACCCCAGTCCAATCTCCTAGCTCTGACCGCCTCAGTCGAGACCGAGTCAGAATCAGAACAAGAGGACGGTGAGCTGACATTCACAGAAGACGGAGAAATAAAGGTAACTGGTTTTAACAGATTACAGTTAACTGAATTGATTTCTTTTCTTTCTCGTGATTTGGCAAAAGCCAAACTCCGGGTCGAATCCCTCCGACAGGAAGTAAAACTCCTGAAAGAGGGAGCTAACTCTAAACCCTCAACCGAGAAGGTTCAGGAAGGAACTCCCACTCAAGTTGAAAAACTTGAAAAGGAAAACTCCTCCCTGAAAACTCAGGTTAAGGATCTTAGATCAGCCCTAGAACGATTCACTTCTGGTTCCAAAAATCTTGACATGATTCTTGGGAAACAGAAGTCCGTTCTAAATCGATCTGGACTTGGCTACCGAACCAAATCTCGACAAAGATCGTATTTGGCTGTACTGAATCAGTCCAGAGGCAAAATTCAGGCATGGGTACCTAAACTATGCCTGAACAAACCAACTGGATCAAATCAGTATTGGATCCCCAAGGACAAGATTCACATCTTGCCTAACCATCACCGTGGCTTTAGTCCAGGGGGAGCCAAACTGAAAACTATTTTCATTATTAGATAAATTTGTAGTTCTTGATTGAAATTGCTTGTTTGATTGTCTATTTAATTTCTGCAATTTACCATGCTTAGACTTAGGTTAGTTTAAGGACTAAACAAATTTAGCTGAAATTTGACAACATAGTATTGGGTAGAGGTGAGATGATAGTACGTTAGGGAAACCAATTCTAATAAGATCAAGTTCACTTGGTCTCTTTAGACTGGTGAAACTAGCCGAAGCTACCGATCCAAAACTCAAACTAGTTAGACCAGAAATTTTTCAAATAATAATCTTGAAAATGAAATTTCATTAAAAGACTTTGTCAAGGAAAGGGTGGATGATCCCATAAGGCTATGGCCAAAGAAGGCCTAGTGCCTCGCCAAGACCTGGAAGCCAATTTCTGAAATTCAAATTCAAATTATTTTTGTCAAATTCGAATCTAGCATAAAAATTCAGTTATTTGTAGATTTAAAACTTCTCTTAAAATTTTTTTTCAAACTTAATCAAAATTTTTCAAAATAATTTTTCTAATCTAAACCTGTCTCACGAAACCTATAAGGTTAACGTGATTGAAAACCCTAGATTTGAGTGAGACAGTAGAATTAAGACTCAAGTAATTTTTTTTGGATAATCTTGCATTGGTCAAACCATGGTCAACCTTGGTCAACATGGTCAAACCATGGTCAACCTTAGTCAACACAGTCCAACCTTGGTCAACATGGTCAAACCATGGTCAACCTTGCCAAACTATGGTCAAAACAGTCAAAATCAATCCCAATCATGGTTAAATTGATTAAACCATAGTTAAACAATGACAAGACAAATTTTTGTCTCTACATACCCTTGATCAGGGCGCCCGGGACCACACGGGCGCCCCCACCTTTTGCTTTTTCGTTCCTCGAGACAGAAAAGCTGTCTTGCCCTTGACCAGGGCGCCCGAAACCACGCGGGCGCCCCCATCACCTCCAATGCAGTCAAATCTGCAAAAGCTACCTGTTGAGGGCGCCCGGGCTGTCCCGGGCGCCCCCAACCAGTCCTTTAAACTGCCTTTGGCAGCAGCCCTGACCAGGGCGCCCGGAAGCTCCCGGGCGCCCCCATGAAATTGCCTATAAAAGGCACCCGAAACTCCTTCACTTCCCACACCAAAACCAACCTTCTTCTCCACTTCTTACTCTTCAAGAAGACCTTGCAAGTCCTCTCCCTCAACGATGCCTCCTCGAGCCGTCCGGTATGATTAGTGATTTTATTGCATTTAAATTTATTCCATGCAATATCTTTATTCATTCTTTAACTCCTTTAACTTCGAAGACGACGACCGAACCCGGCCAACCCCGGTGCCCAACCTAGTCCCGATCCTAGATTTCCTAATCTAGAGTTATGCAATAGGTTCGCACAAACAGTCTACAAGCCTATTAAAACGAGCTATCTCAATAGGCATTTTTTTACCCAATCATGCCCTGTCACCATGAACATTATCAATTTCTATCAACTGGATAATCTTGTCTTCTGCACACATACCATAAATGAAACCCTATGTGCAGAGTTTTACAATAATATTATTCGACAAGATAATCTTATGTTTCACACCACTGTCCAAGGGATCCCCTTAACCATCACCCCTACTCTATTAAACCGCTTCCTAGGACTGCGACCCTCACAGTCCATATTCTGCTGTTATCCTCCTAGGAACCCCCCATTTGATCCCCCCTACTCAGATATTACCCTAGATACCATTCACTCCTATTTCTTTAGGGCAGACCTCCCCGCAAACAGACGCTTCCTAGCTGTTGAACTTCAGGCCCAGAACTATGCCCTGTATAGAGTTCTGGTCCGCTGTATCCTACCACTCTCTACCCGAGACCTAGGGACTATAAGACCCTTTCATGCTTTCCTTCTTTATGCCCTGGTCCACCATCTTGACATAGACATTGGACTCCATATGTTCCATACCATTCTGCATGCGTCCAGAGTCACAACCCAGGGACGAGTACGCACACCTTACTGCCACATCATCACATCCCTCCTTCATCACCACGGTCGTGACATAACCTTGGGTGAGATTACCACTATGACCGACTTTGACGAAATCGGATTTAGGAACTTCTCCTTAGCGGGTCTAGAGGTGTCAGCCACCGGGGTTCTTAGTTGGCGACGACAGCAGGCCGGAGCACCAGTCGACTCAGACGAGGAGGTTGAAGTCGACGTCGGAGATATAGCAGCAGCAGCCCGAGCGCACATAGATGAGCCCGCTCCACCGACACTTTATGACCGAGTGACTCAGCTAGAGACCCGCGTACAGAGCCTCCGAGAGGAAGTGGAGGCCAATCACGCTGAAGAAATGGAGACAAATCTGGGCTACTACAACAGTTACATGAGCGCACTTCGAGCCGAGAGGGAGGCCAGAGAGGCAGAGTATCATGAGATGATGACCCTATTTCGTTCCTGGCAACCAGGCTCCTCCGACCATCCTGGTCCTTCGTCTTAGATTCACTTAGTATTGTACCTATTTGACTATCCCTACTCAGTAGGGTTGACTTGTGTTTGACTATATGACTGTGTTGAACCTTGAGTACCTATTTTACTTTATGTTGACTAGCTCATGCTCACTAGTGACAGGATTGTGTTCTGTAGAATAGTTTAACTCAATTGTTTTTACTCTACTTGATTTCAAAAATAAGTTTTCTAAAATTAGAATTTTGAAAAAAAAACTGTTTTATTTAAATTTCAAAATCAGTTTTCAGTTTCAACTTAGCTTTATTTCAAAAATCAATTTTAAAATCTTTTCGACTTAGTTTTATATTTATTTTAAAACTACCCCCTTCAAAACTAGGGCTTTTTCGAAAATGGACTTAGCCTAGGCTTTAACCCTAGAACTGCATGCACCTATAGACTTAGAAGCCAGCATCTCACAAGCACCTTAGGGTACTTTTGATTGATAACCTAGAAAAGGGTGAGATGCTTAGGTCTTTGCCTCAATTCAAGATGCTTTAAGTCAGTGCATCTGCAGAAATTGGGGCACTAAATACAACTTACATAGCAATCAAGTTAAGTGTCAAGTTTAGAAAATCTAACTTGAACAAAAACACTTAAACTTGACTAACCCTAGCAAAAACTACTGTTTATAACAGTTAGTAAGTAGCTAATTGGGTTAGACAGGCCCCTACAGAGAGAATTGATTGATTTAGTGTAAATTTAATTATGAATTGATTCGGTACAGCAAAAATTTTACTTATTTCCTTTATTTATGCTGTATTTATTTGTTTTGATATATGGCAAAGGGGGAGAGATAGGAAAGGAGAGAGAAAAATTCTCTTTTCAAAAATTCTACTTAAGCTTTCAAAATTTTGATAAGTACTTAAGCTTTCAAAACTTCTACTTAAGTTTTCAAAATTTTGCTAAGTATCTTAACTCTATCCTTTATGCAAAAAGTATTCAAAAGTTTAACTTTTTGAAAAATACTTAAGCTTTCAAAACTTCTACTTAAGCTTTCAAAATTTTGATAAGTACTTAAGCTTTCAAAACTTCTACTTAAGTTTTCAAAATTTTGCTAAGTATTTAAGTCTTTCAAAAATATCTACTTAAGCTTTCAAAGTTAACTAAGTACTCAAGTTTTTCAAAGCTAACACTTTCAAACCTTTGAGTACCTTGAAACTTAAAAGCCTCAAACTTTTTAAGTACTCAAAAATCATGTTTCAAAAATTTCCAATATACTTTTTTTTAAAAAAAAAAGTACCTAAAACTTAGGTTTTCAAAAGTGCAAGTTTTTTACCCCACAAATTTTTTAAAAAAAATCTAGGGGGAGATTCCTTCCAGGGGGAGGGAACAAAACTTTAACCTTCTTTTATGCATGATTAAACTTAACTTTTTGAACTAGGGTTGCCATAAATCAAAAAGGGGAGATTGTTGGTGCAGAATGCACCTAAGTCAAACCTGTGTTTTGATAATGGCAACATAGGTCAAAAGTTAAGTCTTACTTGTTTTCTAACAAGTTATTCTAGTGTGCAGTATCAAGCCCTAGCGAAGGACTGCTAGGCACTGGCGAAGGACTGCCAGTATAAAGCCCTAGCGAAGGACTGCTAGGCAACTGGCGAAGGACTGCCAGTATTAAAGCCCTAGCGAAGGACTGCTAGGCAACTGGCGAAGGACTGCCAGCATCCAAGACCTGACAAAGGACCGTCAGGCAAAAGTCCAACCAGAGGAGCGGTTGGCATCAGGTAAATTCTCCCGAGAGGAGTAGGTGAGGACGCGTTCCCCGTCGAGGGAACAGTAGGCGTCGGTTCGACCTAGGGCTCCATTTTGGAGACCAAAGTCAGAACCAAGACAGCTAAGGCTGTATAAATCTAATAATTTATTATGTTATTGTGTTTTGGACTAACCCTGGATGCAGGACCGAAGGAACGTGAGTCTGCAGCTCAGAGTGCCTCAAAGGAGTAAGGCAACTGCTGACCAGGGCGCCCGGAGTGTCCCGGGCGCCCCCAAGGTGAACACCAAACACACAATCAAAAAGTGCGCTTCGACAGTACAAGCTGCGGGCGCCCCCGTGCTTCCGGGCCCCCCGCTGCTCCCGGGCGCCCCCTCGCTGGGGCGCCCCAGGCCACATCGAACCGAAACCTTCGAAGCCAGAGATAAGAATTGACCCGGTCAATCCGGGCGCCCCGACCGCTCCGGGCGCCCCGGTCAAAGCGGATCCAGAGGATCAGACGCGACCGAGGCTCTGCGGATCGAAGCCACGTGGGGGGCGCCCCCGACGTCCCGGGCGCCCCCTAGCCCTATATAAAGGGCCCTCGACCCCAGCTTCGAGATCACAACTTCCAACGTCTCAAAGTTCTTCTACGCTCGCGCCTTGCTCAGGAAACGCTTCACCTCGAGCTGACGACGTCCTGCTGCCCCGAAAGAGTCGACCTACTCCGGACGTCGGTAAAAAGAAGAGCATATTTTTTATTTAATATTTTATTGCATTTAATCTTGTAAATCAAATTGTGTAACTTATTTGCGCCAAATATAGAATTGCCCAAAGTAAACGGTCAACGACCGTGGGCCTTGGAGTAGGAGTCGACACAGGCTCCGAACCAAGTAAATCGATTGCGTCTTTGTGTCTTTTCTTTAATTTCCGCTGCGTACCTACTCTTACTCAAATCCGAAAGTTTTTCGATATTCACCCCCCCTCTATCGGTTTTCTCGATCCAACAAACCGTTCCTCTGGTTGGACTTTTGCCTGACGGTCCTTTGTCAGGTCTTGGTTGCCGAGCTGCCCTTTGCTCAGTGCCTAGCATTCCTTCGCTAGGGTTTCTGTCCCAGACTGTCCTTCGCCTGGTGCCTAGCAGTCCTTCGCTAGGGCTTTTCACTCTGGCATTCCTTCGCCAGTGCCTAGCGGTCCTTTGCTAGGGCTTATTTCCCTGGCATTCCTTGTTAGTGAGAGCCCTAGAGCCAATCATGTGATGGTTGTTGTATGGACTCATTGTATCATATTTCATATACATAAAGGCATTTGATTATGGTTATTATACTTACTTGTATTGGTGCCAAATAACTAAGTGTAATAACGTCCTTGGTAGTAGGTTCATATCTATATCAATCGATTGGTTGAATCGATAGTGAGATGATATAGAGAACACTACTCTTAATTATTCCTAGTCAAGTATTAACATTCTGGGACAATGTTAATGCATAGAGACTAGCATGTAGGTCAACACGATGACTTGATCTCACAAGTCATGGATATGAGATATCAAGTTGACACATGAGTATGCATTGAAGAATGTATACTGAATGACCCACCATGAGAAAGTATCATGGATCGTTATATGAGTGTCATATACTTTCTCATGTGACTATTAGTATGACTATTAGTCCTTAGACCTGAAGTCACCATAGTTCCCTACATAAGGAGTTATGTACTTTGGTTTCGTCAAACGTCACCCGTAACTGGGTGGACTATAAAGGCGATTACTGGGTATGTAACAAATTATGCGGAGGGATGTGAGTGAGGTAGATGGGATCTATCCCTCCTATATGACGGGAGAGATATCATAGTCTTGATAGAGTGAGATCACTAAGTGCATGGTCATGCCCAAATAAGGCAATATGAGATATTGAGCTTATTTGATTATAGTGAGTCTACTTGGAGTTCAAGACACATAGATTGATTGGAGGATGATACGGTCTATGCTTCATAGAAGATCAATCTAGATATCGACGATAGAAGGACATTGTCACATATTATGAAAGTCATAATTAGTAGTCACATTGGTGATGTTGGATCTCAACATTCTTGTAACTTGGGTAGCAATGATGTGTTGCTAGATACCGCTCATTGCTTATATTTCTAAGAGGTTAGAAGCATTGCCAACGTTACAAGAACCTATAGAGTCACACGCAAAGAACAAATAGATGGAGAAAAATTGAAGTCAAGTTTGACTTGGCTAAATATGGAAAGTCCATAAAAGGCAAGTTTGACTTGACCCAAATCCAAATCAAGTTTGACTTGACTTGGTTCCACTTCAAGTTAGACTTGACATGGGAGAAGAAATGGAGTCAAGTTTGACTTGACTAAATATGGAAAGTCCATAAAAGGCAAGTTTGACTTGACTCAAATCCAAATCAAGTTTGACTTGACTTGGTTCCACTTCAAGTTAGACTTGACATGGGAGAAGAAATGGAGTCAAGTTTGACTTGACTAAATATGGAAAGTCCATAAAAGGCAAGTTTGACTTGACCAAAAGGCCACCTCACCTTGACTTGACCAAGTGATGACTTGGCTTGGTATTTGACCAATGATGATGCTCCACATCATCTCCAAAGGTTGTAAACCCCCCATTTGAATTTGAATTCAAATTGAAAGGGGGTTATGGCAGGCCACTTAATGGCCATTAATGGCCATTATGTGGCCGGCCACAATGAGAGAATAAAACAAGGTTTTGTTCCATTTTTTCTCATGGTGTGTCTTCTCTTCTTCCTCCTCCAAGTGTTGGTGCTCTTCTTCTTCTTCTCCTCTTGGCCGAACCCTTGAAAGGTGCTAGCACACCTAAAGGGTTTCCTCCATCCACTTTGTTCGCGTGGATACTTCTAGAGGGACGGCACTTGACGTCCTAGAGATCCGACATCCAAAAGGAGTGAGCGGGATTAAGCGGGGCACGCACCAAAGGTAAAATGGTTTATCCCTCTTTAGATCTAGGAGTAGATCGAGTTTTGAGCATGAAATGAATACGTGATTTTTGTTTTGGAATTTTTCTTCGCACGAGATCCATGGCTTTGGGTTCTCGGGGTTTCCGCGACGCGAAAAGGCGGTTTTCGCGGCCCGAAAAACCCAACATTCCTTTGCCAGTGCCTAGCAGTCCTTCACTAGGACTTTTCCTGCACACTAGATTAAC
Source organism: Boesenbergia rotunda (assembly GCA_024364735.1). NCBI lineage: Eukaryota > Viridiplantae > Streptophyta > Magnoliopsida > Zingiberales > Zingiberaceae > Boesenbergia > Boesenbergia rotunda. The sequence continues at coordinate 935,481 of JAGFNQ010001595.1, forward strand.
TTGTTAGAAAACAAGAAAGACTTAACTTTTGACCTATGTTGCCATTATCAAAACACAGGTTTGACTTGGGTACATTCTGCACCAACAATCTCCCCCTTTTTGATTTATGGCAACCCTAGTTCAAAAAGTTAAGTTTAAGCAAAACATGAAAAAAGTTTTAACTTTTGTTCCCTCCCCCTGGAAGGAATCTCCCCCTAGATTTTTCAAAAATTCGTGGGGTTAAAAAAAACTTTACTTGTACTTGAAAACTTAAGTTTTAGGTCTTAAAATAAATCTTTCAACAACTTATGTTAAAAGTACATAGGAGAGTTTTTAAAGCATAATTAGAGTACTTTAAAAAGTTTTAAGTTTTAAGTTTTAAAGTACTTCAAGAGTTTTGAAAATGTTAGCTTATGTAAGAATTGAAAAACTTAAGCTTTAGAGTACTTATAGAAAAATTTTTTGACAAGCTTAAGTAAGAAACTTTTGAAAGGCTAGAGTACTTAGGAAAATTTTGAAAGCTTGAGTAAAAATCTTGAAGCTAGAGTACTTAGCAAAATTTTGAAAGCTTGAGTAAAAATTTTGAAGCTAGAGTACTTAGCAACATTTTGAAAGCTTTAAGAACTTTTGAAACTGGAGTACTTAGGCAAAATTTTGAAAGCTTTAAGAACTTTTGAAACTAGAGTACTTAGGCAAAATTTTGAAAGCTTTAAGAACTTTAAGTACTTTAGTAAATCTTCAAAAAGTTTAAGCTTTTGAATAAAGGATAAGTAAATTTTTGAAACCTTTTTGAAAGAAAAAAAATAATTTTGAAAATTTTAAGCTTTTGAATCAAGGATAAATGAAACCTTTTGAAAGATAAGTAAATTTTTGAAACCTTTTTGAATAAAGGAAAATTTTTGAACTCTTTTTGAATAAGTAAAATTAATTTTTCTCTTTCCTTTCCTTTGAATAAAGGAAAATTTTTGAACTCTTTTTGAATAAGTAAAATTAATTTTTCTCTTTCCTTTCCTATCTCTCCCCCTTTGCCATATATGAAAATAAGATAAATATAGCAGAAATATGATTGCATAAAGGAAATAAATAAGATTTTGCTGTACTGAACCAATTCATAATTAGTCTTAAATTAAATCAGTCAATTTTCTCTTGTAGGGACGTGTCTAACCCAATTAGCTACTCACTAACTATTAGAAACAGTAGTTTTTGCTAGGGTTAGTCAAGTTAAGTGTTTCTTTTCAAGTTAGATTTTCTAAGTTTGACACTTAACTTGATTGCTATGTAAATTGTATTTAGTGCCCCAATTACTATAGATGCACTGACTTAAAGCATCTTGAATTAAGGCAAAGACCTAAGCATCTCAACCCTTTCTAGGTTATCAATCAAAAGTACCCTAAGGTGCTTGTGAGATGCTGGCTTCTAAGTCTATAGGTGCATGCAGTTATAGGGTTAGGGCCTAGGCTAAGTCCATTTTCGAAAAGCCCTTAATTTTGAAAGGGGGTAGTTTTGAAATATAAATAAAACTAAGTCGAAAAAGAAATGAAAACTGATTTGAAATTAAGTGAAACAGTTTTTTTTTAAAAAAAATTAAATCAAGGAACAGTTTTCTATTCTACAGAGCACAATCCTAACTGCCTTCTTAGTGAGCTGAACTCAGATTCAGGTAAGGGTTTTGTGAATATATCAGCTAGGTTGGATTTAGAGTCAATATACTTGAGTACTATTTCACCCCTGGTTACATGGTCTCTTACAAAATGATGTTTGACTTCTATATGTTTGCTTCTGGAGTATTGGATTGGGTTCTTAGTTAAATTAATTGAACTTATATTGTCAATAAATACTTGAGTTTGGGTGTAGTTGAGCTGGAAGTCCTTAAGTGTGTGCATCATCCATAACAGTTGAGCAGTACACTCTCCTAAGGCCACATACTCAGCTTCAGTTGTGGATAGAGCTACACAGTGTTATTTTCTGCTGCACCAACTAACTAGACTCTGACCTAACAGTTAGCAGCTTCCACTTGTGCTCTTTCTATCTAATTTACAGCCAGCATAGTCAGAATCTGAGTATCCTATCAAATTAAAAGATGAGGTCCTAGGATACCAAATCCCTACATTTAGGGTGTCCTTTACATATCTTAGTATTCTTTTTAGGGCTGCTAAGTGTGTTTCCTTAGCACAGGTTTGAATCTAGCACACATCCCTACAGCAAAAAGTATATCAGGTCTACTGGCTGTAAGGTACAGTAGGCTACCTATCATACTCCTATAGAGTTTAAGGTCTACTGGTTTACCATCAGGGTCACTATCTATTTTTACATTAGTGGCCATAGGGGTATTTATGCTTTTAGAGTTATCCATTTTAAATTTCTTTATTAACTCTTTAGCATATTTAAATTGATGAACGTAGTTACCATCCCTAGTTTGTTTGATTTGTAGTCCTAGGAAAAAGGTAAGCTCACCAACTAAGCTCAATTCAAATTCATCTTCCATTATCTTGACAAATTCTTTGAGGAAGTTGGTGTTGGTGGATCCAAAGATTATGTCATCTACGTAAATTTGGGCAATAAATATATCTTTTCCTAGGGTTTTAATAAATAAAGTTGAGTCAATTTGGCCTTGTTTAAATTCTTTAGAAGTTAAATAGGTTGATAACCGTTCATACCAGGCCCTAGGTGCTTGTTTTAGCCCATATAACGCTTTGGTTAGTTTGTAAACGTGGTTAGGTTTGTCTAAGTCCTCAAACCCTGGGGGTTGTCCTACCTAGACTTCTTTAATGAATCCATTTAAAAAGGCTGACTTTACATCCATTTGATATAATTTAAATCCTTTATGGGATGCAAAGGCTAACAACATTCTAATAGACTCAAGTCTAGCTACTGGGGCATATGTTTCATCGTAGTCAAATCCCTCTACTTGGCTGAAACCCTTTGCTACTAAGCGGGCTTTATTTCTGACTATTTCTCCTTGATCATTTAACTTATTCCTAAAGACCCACTTAGTATCTATGATGAATTTGCCTTTAGGTTTAGGCACTAGTTCCCAGACTTGGTTCCTCTCAAATTGGGCTAATTCTTCTTGCATAGCTATGATCCAGTCAGGGTCAGGTAGGGCTTCATCTATAGTTTTGGGTTCTATTTTCGATATCATAGCTATTTGACTCAGGTTTCTATAGAAGGATCTAGTCCTGACTCCTAGAGTTGGATCACCGACAATTTGATCAGTTGGGTGACTGAGTCTGGGTTTCTTGGTTCTTCTAGAGCTTGGTTCAGCCTCAGGTCCGGCTGGTCAGTTTGGTTCACTATTTGATTCGACTCTTTGGGCTGGTTCATTTGTTGGTTGGATACTTGATTCAGTTGACTCATTAATTGGTTCAATGGTTAGTTCGTTTAAGGGTTCAATTAAGGGTTCAATAGTTTGTTCATTATTTTCTTGGTCAGAGTTTGATGAAGTTAAGTCGGGATTATTAGATGTTGAGTTGATTTCTTCATCAAAAATTAGGTTTATTGTTTCTTCAATTTTCTTAGTTTGTTTGTTGTAAACTCTATAGGATCTACTTGTGGTTGAGTATCCTAGAAAGGTACCTAGGTTTGACTTGGACTGAAATTTTCCTAAATAGTCTTTAGTGTTTAGGATATGGACATTGCATCCAAATACCGTTAGGTAGTGTAGGTTTGGGAGTCTATGGTAGTACAGTTCATAGGGGGTTTTGTTGTGTCGCTTGTTAATCAAAACCCTATTTTGGACATAACAAGCCGTACTAATTGCTTCTGCCCAAAATTGGTTTGCTAGATTAAATTCGTTGAGCATAGCCCTAGTGGCTTCTTGTAATGTTCTATTCCTCCGCTCGACTATCCCATTTTGTTGGGGGGTTCTAGGACATGAAAATTCATGTAGGTACCCATTTACTTTACAGAATTCCTCGAATCGTTGATTTTCAAATTCTCCCTCGTGATCACTTCTAAGTCTTTTAATTTTAGTGTCGTTTTGATTTTCAATTAGTTTACAGAATTTATTAAATAGGTTTAGGGTTTCATCTTTGGTTTTTAGAAACCTAACCCAGGTAAACCTAGAGTAATCATCAACTATTACTAAGCAGTATCGGTTCCCGCTTAGTGACTTGGCTCCATGTGAATCAAACAGGTCGAGGTGTAGGAGCTCAAGTGTAGCTTGTGTTAGTGATATGAGAGAAGTGTCCTAAGGCAATCGCCTTATGATTGTAAATATTTATTTTAATAAATAATAATTCACTATTTGAGTATACATGTTTGTGTATTTGATTGGAATCTTAAACTCATCTACTGAATGTCCTCAATACAACTCACAGCATAAGAGAATTTGTGATGGGATCACAATTTGTGATTATCTCTATATGTGCAAATGTGAAGTATTGAAAATATCCCTAGTCGATGAATTGATAAAAACGGACACTATCAATTCTGTTGAGACTAGCATGGGTTATTCTCTAATCAGCTGATTCTCACTGGCTGGTGACATTGGGATGTTCGGAGATAAACATGGATGCTAGTTAAGGGAACTAGTTCATTGGAGTGACTAGCTGTAAAACTTCATATGGTTATCTATATAGATATGTCAATGAAGTTCTTACTGCAGCTTAAGTGCGATGTTCCTTTGACTTGCGGTGTTCAAGTCATCTTGGTCATGGAGACTTATACTTTAACATCTTAAGCAAGCATCTCCAAGGAGGTGTGGACCCAGGATGATTGGGTATAAGCCAAAGTGCCCGAAGATGTTTGAACAGCCTATAAAGGATTCACCACTCCTTGCGAGGAGATGTATACCCAGGCTATCGTCGGATTGTTACTCAAAAACCTCTGGCCAGAGTATATCATGTTTAGAGTGCGAGTCTCTAAAATACATGAGAGTAATTAGAAATCCAATGGACGAGAAAGACACTACTTGGGCTAGGTGTGACGTAGTCAGCCTAGTGGGGACTGACACCATAGACCGTGTCCTGAACCAAGTGGGTATAAGGTGGTGAAGGGAATGGGGCACGATTCATTAGAGCTGCTGAAGGGTTTCAGAATAATTTCTTCTGAGGTCAAACCGTTGATCTTTCGATTAATTGGGGGTCATGATGTACTACTAGGTGCCACTCAGGACCGTTCTATAATTGGTTGATTATAGACGGCCAACATAAATCGAAAGCCTATTTAGTCACACGCACTACGAGTAATCCAAGGGATTTAAAACGAGTTAAAAATTGGATTTTCCGATCAAGAGAAATAAGTCGAATCTGAGTTAATCAGAGGCGCAATGGAAGCTAAAAATGGCTAAGTCTTTTGAAGGCTTTTTGGGCGAATTAAATGGGTTTAATTCGCGATCGGTTCGGATTGTTTTGGCCGACCAAAGAGGGTGTCCACCCTCTTGGTGTTGGCCGGCCATTAAAGGGAGAAAAACCAATTTAATTGGTTTAATTAATAAAATAAATCTAGTGTGATTTATTTTATAAATTATGGATAAATAAATTTGTATAAAGAAATTTATATAAATAAATTTGTAGAAATTTATTCTTTTTATGGAAGTTAAAATAATCCATGAATTGGTTTATTTTAATTTTATAAAATCAATTATGAATTGATTTTTCCATAATAAGAAAGTTTATAAATTTCTTATAAAATTTATTCCATAATTTAAAGAGAAGAAGAATTTGTTTTATTATAAATTAGTTATAATAAGACTCGGCTTAAACGGAATAATTAATAAGAGAATTTATAAGATAAATTTCTTATAACTAATTCCGTTAATTCCATTAATTCCGTTAAGAGGGAGACTTGGCAAGGAAGATGTTACTATATCAAGGAACCAAAGGCAAGCCCTTAATTCCAATAGAGTTGTCAAGAGAAGTAGCTCCCTCTCTCCCTCTCTTTCTCTTCTCCTTTCTCTTCTCCCCACCTAGGGCCGGCGCCCTCTTGGAGTTTTAGGGCCGGCGCCCTCTTGAAGAACTAGGGTCGGCGTAACCCTCTCCTCCCCTTGTGAGTTGCCGTGAGCTTCAACAAGAAGGAGAAACCAAACAAGAAGAAGAAGAAGCGGATAGCGACTCCTCTCTTCCCGGAATTCGATTCCGTTTTCTTGGTGGTTAGTTTCCCTTTCCTCTCTTGATCTTTCTTGTTGTGCCTATAGAGAATCTAGTAGTTCTCGTCGGCACAAAACTCGTGACTTTGCGAAGTCATCCCGAAGAGAACTCGGCGTGGACGCGAATAGAGGCGGAGCTTCCAAGGGACGCTACGGTTGGATCTCGTCCCTTACTTCGAGTTACGAAAGGTATAAAGTAATTTAGTTTACTTTCCCGCAAAGTTTTATTTTATGATTATGTCGAAACACCATAAGGTTGCATGCTAGATACGAAGTTAAAATAATTTAGGAAATTATTTTATGCAAATTCTTCCGCTGCACGTAAAAATTTAAAATTTTACGAACTCGTATCCTTGTCAACATGCACCCGGTCCCAACAGCTTGAGTTAAATCAGATTGGGTTAGTTTGTGATTGGATTTGGTTTGTTTACCTTGATTACAAGATTCACATATTAGGTGTTCATTATTTTTAATTTTGGGAATACCTTTGATTAAGCCAAGTTGGGTAATTTTTGAGATAGTTCTCAGATTGGTATGACTTAATCTCCTATGCCAGAGGGTTGATTGTTCTAATTGTGTTAACATACATTTGGGTACAATGGGAAGATTTATAGTGTATACATTGTTTTTCCTAGTGCCCTTAAGCATGATTTCTGAGTCTTGCACATTTCTAATTAGGCAGTTAGAATTGTTAAAAGTAACTACATAGCCAGAATCACATAACTGACTTATGCTAAGCAAGTTAAAATTAAAGTTTTCAACCAATAGAACTTTCTTAATAATGAAGTCGGATTTGAGTTCAATATTACCTGACCCAATTACCTTGAGTGTAGCATTATTGCCAAATGCTACTGAGCCTAAGTTTTTGAACTTGAGCTTGGTGAACTTCAATTTATCTCCAGTCATATGTCTGGAGCAACCGCTATCTAACATCCATTGGTCCAAATCTTTATGTTCCTACACATAAAGAGTTTTCTTGATTTGGATCCAATTAGAGTTAGGAATAGCTTAGATTGAGTTTCACTGCCTAGTCTGTCTCACTCAAATCTAGGGTTTTCAATCACGTTAGCCTTATAGGTTGTCGTGAGACAGGTTTTGATATTTGAGGCTGTTTTGAAAATTTTGATTAATTTTGAAAACTTAAATTTTGAAAACTTAATTAATTTTAAAAACAATTAAATTTTGAAAACTTAATTATGAAATATATATATATATATTTTTAAAAAAGATGTTTAAATCTATAAATAACTGAAATTTTGTGTTAGATTCCAATTTGACAAAGAAGATTTGAATTTGAATTTCAAAAATTAGCTTCCAGGTCTTGGCGAGGCACTAGGCCTTCTTTGGCCGTAGCCTTATGGGATCATCCACCCTTTCCTTGACAAAGCCTTTTAATGAAATTTCATTTTCAAAAATTCTTTGAAAAATTTCTGGTCTAACTAGTTTGGGTCTTGGATCGGTAGCTTCGGCTAGTTCTGCCAAATTGGCTTCCCTAACGTACTATCATCTCACCTCCACCCAATACTATGTTGTCAAGTTTCAGCTATGTTTGTTTAGTCCTTAAACTAGCCTAGGTCTAAGCATGGTAAATTGCAAAAATTAAATAAACAAGCAAACAATCATATTGCAATCATGAATAATAATTTTATCTAATAATGAATATAGTTTTCAGTTTGGCTCCCCCTAGACTAAAGCCACGGTGATGGTTAGGCAAGATGTGAATCTTGTCCTTGGGGATCCAATACTGATTTGATCCAGTCGATTTGTTCAGGTATAGTTTAGGTACCCATGCCTGAATTTTACCTCTGGACTGATTCAGTACAGCAAAGTAAGATCTTTGCCGGGATTTGGTTCTATAGCCCAGTTCGGATCGATTTAAAACTGATTTCTGTTTTCCAAGGATCATGTCAAGACCCTTGGAACCAGATGTAAATCGTTCTAATGCTGATCTAAGATCCTTAACCTGAGTTTTCAGGGAAGAGTTTTCCTTTTCAAGTTTTTCAACTTGAGTAGGAGTTCCTTCCTGAACCTTCTCGGTTAAGGGTTTAGAGTCAGCTCCCTCTTTCAGGAGTTTTACTTCCTGTCGAAGGGATTCGACTCAGAGTTTGACTTTTGCCAAATCTCGAGAAAGAAAAGAAATTAATTCACTTAATTGCGATCTATTAAAACCTGTTACCTTAATTTCTCCGTCTTCTGTGAAGGTCAGCTCGCCATCCTCTTGTTCTGTTTCTGACTCAGTCTCGACTTTATCTGAGGCGGCCAGAGCTAGGAGGTTGGACTGGGGTGCCTCTTCTTCTTCTGAGGAGGAGGATTCGTCCCAGGTTGCTTGCAGTGCCTTCTTTCTTCTCGTCTTTTTAGTCTCCTTTAGGTTAGGACACTCTGACTTGTAGTGACCCTTTTTCTTGCACTCGTAGCAGGTCACATTAGGCTTGTTTGCGGGTTCAGCTGGTTCATCCTTTCTTCGCCCGGTTTTCCGTTTGTTGGTTCGGTTCTTCAGCTCCTTGTAGTAACTTCGGGCTAGCCGGACCAGCTTAGTTTGATCTCCTTCTTCTTATTCTGAATCTAAGTCTGAGTTAGACTCGGGTTCAGGTTCAGGCTTCTTCTTTGTTGTCCTTCCAGTCTTACCTGCAAGAAAAGCAATACCTTTCTCGACCACATTGGTGTTAGTTTGTTCGTGCAGTTCAAGTTCGGAAAACAACTCGTCTAATTTTATTTTTGAAAGATCCCTTGAGACCTTGTATGCATCTACCATAGATGCCCACAAGGTGTTTCTAGGGAAGGCGTTTAGAGCATACCTTATTAAGTCACGGTTTTCAACCTTGTGACCTATTGTGTGGAGACCGTTCATCAACTCTTGGATTCGTGCGTGGAGCTGGGCTGCTGTTTCGTTGTCTGCCATCTTGATAGTGTAGAGTTTGTTTAGAAGCAGATCCCTTTTACTGATCCGAGTATCTGATGTCCCTTCGTGCAGCTCGATCAGTTTCGCCCAAAGCTCCCACGCGGTTCAGCTCTTCTTTCGTCAATCCGCACTGAAGAGTCTGAGTAGCTTTTGCGTCAGCTTCTATCTTGCGTTTTAGGGAGTTGTCCCATTCGGAGTAGCTTTGAGGAAGTCCATCAGCATTCTTGAGTATCTCCAGTCCGGAGTGGATGATAATCCACATGTCCACCTGAGTTTTCAGGTGGACCACCATACGGCTTTTCCAGAAGGAAAAGTCTTCTCCACTAAAGAGTGGAGGTCTGGCGGTGCTAAAACCTTCTTGCATGGCCATTTGATCTATAAATAAGAAACAAAAAAAAGAACAAATTTCCCAAGACTAGGTCTTGGATTAGTAGTGCGGGATAAGGATAATAAAATAAAAAAAATCCGAAAAAAAATCCGAAATTTTTTTTTTCAAACTGGTGGTTGCACCAAGTTTGAACTTTCCCGCTCTGATACCACTTGTTGGATCGAGAGAACCGATAGAGGGGGGGTGAATATCGGTAATCGTTTGGATTTTAAAACTAAGAGAAATTGCATAGCGGAAGTTGAAAAAGAAAAACACAACACAGAGACACAGTCGATTTTACTTGGTTCGGAGCCTGTGTCGACTCCTACTCCAAGGCCCACGGTCGTTGACCGTTTACTTTGGGCAATTCTATATGAAGCGTAATAATGTGTTACAGAATTTAGTTACAAAGTAAGTGCACTGAAATAATAATAAAAAATTACGCTCTTCGTTACCGACGTCCGGAGTGGATTGAGTTTTTCGGAGCAGCGGGACGTCGTCGGCTCTAGTTGGAATGTTTCTGGAGCAAGCCACGAGCGTAGAAGAGCTTTGAGGCGTTGAGAGAGTTGTTGTTCTGAAGCCTTGGTCGAAGGCCCTTTATATAGGGCCTGGGGGCGCCCGGGACGTCGGGGGCGCCCCCCACGTGGCTTTCGATCCGGTTCGATCTCGGTCAGCGTCTAATCCCCTTATCTTCGAGATCCGCTTTGACCGGGGCGCCCGGGGCGCCCGGGGCGCCCAGGGCGCCCGAGTTGACCGGGTCAAATCTTATCTTCTGGCTTCGAAGGCTTTTGGTTCGAGGTATGCACATGGGGGTGCCCGCAGCGCAGGGGGCGCCCGGGAGCAGCGGGGGCGCCCGGGAGCACGGGGGCACCCGACCCAATATGTATTCGAACCCTTTTTCTCCTTACTTGTTTTGTATGCACCTTGGGGGCGCCCGGGACACTCCGGGCGCCCTACTCAGCCACTACCTCATTCCTTTGAGGCTATCTGAGCTGCAGACACTCCTTCCTTTGGTCCTGCATCCAGGGTTAGTCCAAAACACAATAAGGCAATAAAATATTTGTTTATACAGCCTTAGCTGTCTTGGTTCTGACTTTGGTCTCCAAAATGGAGCCCTAGGTCGAACCGACGCCTACTGTTCCCTCGACGGGGAACGCGTCCTCACCTACTCCTCTCGGGAGAATTTACCTGATGCAACCCGTTCCTCTGGTTGGACTTTTGCCTGACGGTCCTTTGTCAGGTCTTGGTTGTCAAGCTGCCCTTCGCTCGGTGGCTAGCATTCCTTCGCTAGGGTTTCTGTCCCAGACTGTCCTTCGCCTGGCGCCTAGCAGTCCTTCGCTAGGGCTTTTCACTCTGGCATTCCTTCGCCAGTGCCTAGCGATCCTTTGCTAGGGCTTATTTCCCTGGCATTCCTTTGCCAGTGCCTAGCAGTCCTTCACTAGGACTTTTCCTGCACACTAGATTAACTTGTTAGAAAACAAGAAAGACTTAACTTTTGACCTATGTTGCCATTATCAAAACACAGGTTTGACTTGGGTGCATTCTGCACCAACACCTCCGACACCCGAATCAGCAAGAGGGACCTACTACTGAACAAGCTGTATACCATCAAAATGAACGATAGCGAATCAGCAGCTCAGCTCCACACCAGAATTCAGGAGCTGATGAACGGTCTACACACCATCGGTCACAAGGTAGAAAACCGTGACCTGATCAGGTATGCTCTTAATGCCTTCCCTAGAAATACTTTGTGGGTATCTATGGTAGATGCGTACAAAGTTTCAAGGGATTTGTCTAAAATTAAACTAGATGAATTATTTTCAGAACTCGAATTACATGAACAGACTAACTGCAATCTGACCGAGAAAGACATTGCTTTTGTTGCAGGTAAAACTGGAAAGATGACCAAGAAGAAACCTTAACCTGCACCCGAGTCTGATTTAGACTCAGACTCAGAAGAAAGCGAAGGAACTCGACCTAAGCTGGTTCGGCTAGCCCGGGACTACTATAAGGAACTAAAAAACTAGACCAACAGAAGGAAAGCCAGCCAAAGAAAGGAAGAACCAGCTGATCATTCAAATGAAAAGAACAAACCAAATGTGACCTGTTACGAATGCAAAAAGAAGGGTCACTACAAGACGGAATGCCCCAGTCTGAAGGACATAAAGAAGACAAGAAAGAAGAAGGTCCTTCAGGCAACGTGGGACGAATCCTCGTCCGAAGAAGAAGAAGAGGCCCCACAGTCGAACATGCTCGCACTAACCGCCTCTGAAGAAATCGAGACCGAGTCAGAATCGGAGCCGGATGATGGAAAGCTCACGTTTTCAGAAGATGGTGAAATCACTGTAAGTGGGTTTACTAGAAATCAATTAACTGAATTAATTGCCTATCTTTCTCAAGACATGGCGAAAGCCAAAATCCGAGTCGAATCTCTCTGACAGGAAGTAAAACTCCTGAAAGAGGGAGCTGACTCTGGATCCTTAACTGAGAAGGTTCAAGAAGGAACCTCTACTCAAGTTGAAAAACTTGAGAAAGGGAACTCCTTGAAAACTCAAGTCAAGGACCTTAGACCAGCCTTAGAACGGTTCACTTCTGGTTCCAAGGGTCTTGACATGATCCTTGAAAAATAGAAGTCGGTTCTAAATCGATCCGGATTAGGCTATCGAACCAAGTCTAGACAAAGATCATACTATGCTGTACTGAATCAGTCCAGACCTAAAATTCAACCATGGGTACCCAAACTATGCCTGAACAATCAAACTGGATCAAATCAGTATTGGATCCCCAAGGACAAGATTCACATCTTGCCGAACCATTATCGTGGCTTTAGTCTAGGGGGAGCCAAATTAAAAATAATATTCATAGTTAGATAAATTTCCATTCTTGATTTAAATTGCATGATTGCTTGTCTATTTAATTTCTGCAATTTACCATGCTTAGATTTAGGACTGGTTAGATTAAGGACTGAACCAATTAAGTGAAATATGAACAACATAGTATTGGGAGACGGTGAGATGATAGTACGTTAGGGAAACCTCTTCTAATAAGGTCAAGTATACTCTACTTGGTCTCTTGAGACTGGTTAAACTAACCGAAGCTACCGATCCAAAACCAAAACTAGTTAGACCAAAATTTTTCAAAAAATAATTTTGAAAATGAAATTTCATTAAAAGGCTTTGTCAAGGAAAGGGTTGATGATCCAATAAGGCTACGGCCAAAGAAGACCTAGTGCCTCGCCAAGACCTGGAAGCCAATTTTTGAAATTCAAATTCAAATTATTCTTTGTTAAATTCTAATCTAACACAAATTTTCAGTCAATTGTAGATTCAAACACTTTTTTTCAAAATAAATGCAAAACAATTGTTTTCAAAATTAATTTAATTTTTTCAAAATAAATCATAATTTTTCAAAATAATTCTATCTATTCAAAACCTGCCTCACAAAAACCCTTAGGGTGCGTTTGGTTGAGGGTTATCCTTGATAACCTTGGTTATCCATCCCAGGTTATTAACAAAAACCTTGTTTGGTTTAGATAATCAGCGATTCCCAAGTAATGATCGATGCCCGACACGTCAGCAAAAGGGGCATGCAACCAGGAATCGGAAAACCTTAGGGAAGTAAGGTTTTTCTTGATTCCCAGATTATGGAACTTATATTTCCAAAATTATCCTCCAATATTTACATTTAAGACGAAAATAACCATTACAATTTATTAACTTCCGAAAGCATTATTCACGATCGACGACCGACAACGACTGCCGGCGACCACCGCCGGCGACGATCGCCGGCGACCACCGCCGGCGACGATCGCCGGCGACCACCGCCGGCGACGATCGCCGGCGACCACCGCCGGCGACGATCGCCCGGACGGACCACCGCCGGCGACGATCGCCGACGACCCCCACCGCCGGGCGACGATCGCCGGCCGCCGGCGACGATCGCCGGCGACCACCCCGCCGGCGACGATCGCCGGCGACCACCCACCGGCCGGGCGACGATCGCCGGCGACCACCGCCGGGCGACGATCGCCGGCGACGATCGCCGGGCGACCACCGCCGGCGACGATCGCCGGCGACCACCGCCGGCGACGATCGCCGGCGACCACGTCGCCGGCGACCACCAGCCCGACGACGATCGCCGGCGACCACCGCCGGCGACGATCACCGGCGACCACCGCCGGCGACCACTGCCGGCGGACGATCGCCGCCGACCACCGCCGGGCGATCGTCGCCGGCCGCGGTGGAGCGGCGACGATCGCCGGCGACCACCGGCCGGCGACGATCACCCGGCGACCACCGCCGGCGACGATCGCCGGCGACAACCCGCCGGCGACGATCGCCGGCGACCACCGCCGGCGACGATCGCCGGCGACAACCGCCGCGGGCCGGCGACCACTGCCGGCGACGATTGCAGGCGACCACCGCCGGCGACGCCGGCGACCCCGCCGGCGACGATCGTCGGCGACCACCGCCGGCGACGATCGCCGACGACGCGCCGATGACCGCCGGCCGGCGACGATCGCCGGCGACCACCGCCGGCGACGATCGTCCGGCGACCACCGGGCCGACGATCGCCGGCGACCACCGCCGGCGACGATCGCCGGCGACCACGTCGCCG
>JAGFNQ010001596.1:0-136846 GCA_024364735.1 Boesenbergia rotunda
GCAGAATGCACCTAAGTCAAACCTGTGTTTTGATAATGGCAACATAGGTCAAAAGTTAAGTCTTTCTTATTTTCTAACAAGTTAATCAAGTGTGCAGGAAAAGCCCTAGCGAAGAATTGCTAGGCACTGGCAAAGGAATGCCAGGAAAGTCCTAGCGAAGGACTGCTAGGCTCCAGGCGAAGGACAGTCTGGGACCGAAGCCCTAGCTAAGGACTGCTAGGCAACTGGCGAAGGACTGCCAGTTTACAAAACCTGACAAAGGACCGTCAGGCAAAAGTCCAACCAAAGGAACGGTTGGCATCAGGTAAATTCTTTCGAGAGGAGTAGGTGAGGACGCGTTCCCCGTCGAGGGAACAGTAGGCGTCGGTTCGACCTAGGGCTCCATTTTGGAGACTAAAGTCAGAACCAAGACAGCTAAGGCTGTATAAATCTAATAATTTATTATGTTATTGTGTTTTGGACTAACCCTGGATGCAGGACCGGATGAACGTGAGTCTGCAGCTCAGAGTGCCTCAAAGCAGTGAGGCAACTGCTGACCAGGGCGCCCGGAGTGTCCCGGGCACCCCCAAGGTGAACACCAAACACACAATCAAAAAGTGCGCTTCGACAGTACAATCTGCAGGCGCCCCCATGCTTCCGGGCGCCCCCGCTGCTCCCGGGCGCCCCCATGCGCATACATCGAACCCGAACCCCTCGAAGCCAAGCAAAGCCAAAGGGTAGAGTTTGACCCGGTCAATCCGTGCGCCCCGAGCGCTGCGGGCGCCCCGGTCAAAGCGGATCCAGAGGATCAGACGCGACCGAGACTTTGGCGGATCGAAGGCCACGTGGGGGGCGCCCCCAGGCCCTATATAAGGGACATTCGACCAAGGCTTCAAGGCATCAATTCTTCCAACGCCTCAAAGTTCTTCTACGCTCGCGCCTTGCTCCGGAAACGCTTCACCTCGAGCCGACGACGTCCTGCTGCCCCGAAAGAGTCGACCTACTCCGGACGTCGGTAAAAAGAAGAGCGTATTTCTTTAATTAATATTTTATTGCACTTGATTTTGTAAATCATATTGTGTAACTCATTTGCGCCAAATATAGAATTGCCCAAAGTAAACGGTCAACGACCGTGGGCCTTGGAGTAGGAGTCGACACAGGCTCCGAACCAAGTAAATCGATTGCGTCTCTGTGTCTTTTCGTTAATTTCCGCTGCGTACCTATTCTTATACGAATCCGAAAGTTTTCCGATATTCACCCCCCCCTCTATCGGGCTTCTCGATCCAACAAGTGGTATCAGAGCGGGGAATTCAAACTTGGTGCAACCACCAGTTTGAAATAGTTTTTTTTGGATTTTATTTCTTTTCCTTTCGAATTTAATTAATCTTTTTAATTATCTTTATCTCGCACTGCTAATCCAAGACCAAGTCTTGGGACACTTTTTTTGTAAAATTTCCTTTTACAGAACAAATGTCTATGCAAGAGGGATTCAGCACCGCTAGACCTCCACTCTTCAGTGGAGAAGACTTTTCCTACTGGAAAAGTCGCATGGAGGTCCACCTGAAAACTCAGGTGGACATGTGGATCATTATCCAGTCCGGTCTGGAGATCCCCCGAAATGTAGAAGGACTTCCACAAAGCTACTCGGAGTGGGACAACACTCTAAAGCGCAAGATAGAAGCCGACGCAAAAGCGACGCAAACCCTACAATGCGGGCTGACAAAGGAAGAACTGAACCGAGTGGGCCCCTTCAACAGTGCAAAAGACTATGGACAAAACTGATCGAGCTGCACGAAGGGACTTCGGACACCAGGATCAGCAAAAGGGATCTGCTACTGAATAAACTCTACACTATCAAGATGGCCGACAACGAAACAGCAGCCCAGCTCCATGCACGAATCTAGGAGGTAATGAACGGTCTTCACTCAATAGGTCACAAGGTTGAAAACCGTGACCTAATAAGGTATACTCTAAACGCCTTTCCTAGAAACACCTTGTGGGCATCTATGGTAGATGCATACAAGGTCTCTAGAGATCTTTCTAAAATAAAACTAGATGAATTATTTTCTGAACTAGAACTGCACGAACAGACTAACACCAATTCGGTCGAAAAAGGTATCGCTTTCATTGCAGGTAAAAATCTAAAGACAACGAAGAAGAAAACTAAACCTGAACCCCAGTCTGACACAGACTCAGAAGATGAAGAAGGAGATCAAACTAAACTGGTCCGGCTCGCTCGAATCTACTACAAGGAGCTGAAGAACCGAACCAACAAACGAAAAACCGGCCGAAGAAAGGACGAACCAACTGAACCAGCAAACAAGCCAAATGTGACCTGCTACGAGTGTAAGAAAAAGGGCCACTACAAGTCAGAGTGCCCTAACCTAAAGGAGACGAAAAAGCCGAGAAGAAAGAAGGCACTGCAAGCAACCTGGGACGAGTCTTCCTCAGAAGAAGAAGAAGAGGCACCCCAGTCCAACCTCCTAGCTCTGACCGCCTCAGATAAAGTCGAGACAGAGTCAGAATCAGAACAAGAGGACGGCGAGCTGACCTTCACAGAAGACGGAGAAATTAAGGTAACTGGTTTTAATATATTACAGTTAACTGAATTGATTTCTTTTCTTTCTCGTGATTTGGCAAAAGCCAAACTCCGGGTCGAATCCCTCCGACAGGAAGTAAAACTCCTGAAAGAGGGAGCTGACTCTAAACCCTCAACCGAGAAGGTTCAGGAAGGAACTCCCACTCAAGTTGAAAAACTTGAAAAGGAAAACTCCTCCCTGAAAACTCAGGTTAAGGATCTTAGATCAGCCTTAGAACGATTCACTTCTGGTTCCAAAAATCTTGACATGATTCTTGGGAAACAGAAGTTCGTTCTAAATCGATCTGGACTTGGCTACCGAACCAAATCCCGACAAAGATCGTATTTGGCTGTACTGAATCAGTCCAGAGGCAAAACTCAGGCATGGGTACCTAAACTATGCCTGAACAAACCAACTAGATCAAATCAGTATTGGATCCCCAAGGACAAGATTCACATCTTGCCTAACCATCACCGTGGCTTTAGTCCAGGGGGAGCCAAACTGAAAATAATTTTTATTATTAGATAAACTTATCATTATTGATTTAAATTGATTGTTTGATTGTTTATTTAATTTCTGCAATAGACCATGCTTAGACTTAGGTTAGTTAAGGACTGAACAAACTTAGCTGAAATTTGACAACATAGTATTGGGTAGAGGTGAGATGATAGTACGTTGGGGAAACCAATTCTAATAAGATCAAGTTCACTTGGTCTCTTTAGACTGGCGGAACTGGCCGAAGCTACCGATCCAAAACCCAAACTAGTTAGACCAGAAATTTTTCAGAAATTGATTTTGAAAATGAAATTTCATTAAAAGGCTTTGTCAAGGAAAGGGTGGATGATCCCATAAGGCTTCGGCCAAAGAAGGCCTAGTGCCTCGCCAAGACCTGGAAGCCAATTTTTGAATTTCAAATTCAAATTAATTTTTGTTAAATTCGAATCTAACACAAAATTTCAGTTATTTATAGATTTAAACATAAATTTAATTGTTTTCAAAATTAATCAAACTTTTTCAAAATAACTTCTAATCAAAAACTGTCTCACAAAACCTATAAGGTTAACGTGATTGAAAACCCTAGATTGGGTGAGACAGACTAGGCAGTGAAACTCAATTTAAGCTATTCCTGATTCTAATTGGATCCAAATCAAGAAAATTCTTTATGCATAGGAACATAAAGATTTGGACCAATGGATGTTGGATAGTGGTTGCTCCAGACACATGACTGGAGATAAATTGAAGTTCACCAAGCTCAAACTCAAAAACCTAGGCTCAGTGGCATTTGGCAATAATGCTACACTCAAGGTAATTGGGTCAGGTAATATTGAGCTTAAATCTGATTTCATTATTAAGAAAGTTCTATTGGTTGAAAACTTTAATTTTAACTTGCTTAGCATAAGTCAGTTATGTGATTCTGGTTATATAGTTACTTTCAACAATTCTAACTGCCTGATTAGAAATGAACAAGACTCAGAAATCATACTTAAGGGCACTAGGAAAAACAATGTATACACTATAAATCATCCCCTTATACCTAAATGTATGTTAACACAATTAGAACAAACAAACCTCTAGCATAGGAGATTAGGTCATACCAATGTAAGAACTATATCAAAAATTACCCAACTTGGCTTAATCAAAGGTATCCCCAAAATCAAAAATAATGAAAACCTAATATGTGAATCATGTAATCAAGGCAAACAAACCAAATCCAATCACAAACTTATTCAATCTAAATTAACTCAAACTACACTTGAGCTCCTGCACCTTGACCTACTTGATTCACATGGAGCCAAGTCACTAAGCGGGAACCGATACTGCTTAGTAATAGTTGATGATTACTCTAGGTTTACCTGGGTTAGGTTCCTAAAAACCAAAGATGAAACCCTAAACCTATTTATTGAATTCTGTAAACTAATTGAAAATCAAAACGACACTAAAATAAAAAGACTTAGGAGTGATCACGGGGGAGAATTTGAGAATCAACGATTCGAAGAATTCTATAAAATAAATGGGTATTTACATGAATTTTCATGTCCTAGAACCCCCTAACAAAATGGGATAGTTGAGCGAAGGAATAGAACCTTACAAGAAGCCGCTAGGGCTATGCTCAACGAATTTAATCTAGAAAACCAATTTTGGGCAGAAGTAATTAGTACAGCCTGTTATATCCAAAATAGGGTTTTAATTAATAAGCGACACAACAAAACCCCCTATGAATTGTACTACCATAGACTACCAAATTTACATTACCTAAGGGTCTTTGGATGTAAAGTCCATATCCTAAACACCAAAGACTATTTAGGAAAATTTCAATCCAAGTCAAACCCTGGTATCTTCCTAGGATACTCAACCACAAGTAGAGCCTATAGAGTTTATAACAAACAAACTAAGAAAATTGAAGAAACTACAAACTTAATTTTTGATGAAGAAATCAATTCAACATCTAATAATCCAGATTTAACTTCATCACACTCTGACCAAGAAAATAATGAACCCTTAATTAAACCCTTAATTGAACCCTTAAACAAGTTAACCATTGAACCAATTAATGAACCAAGAATCGAACCACCAAATGAACCAGTCCAAAGAGTCGAACCGAATAGTGAACCAAACCAACCAGCCGGACCCGAGGCTGAACCAAGCTCTAGAAGAACAAAGAAACCCAGACTTAGTCACCCAACCGATCAAAATGTGGGTGATCCAACTCTAGGAGTCAGGACTAGGTCCTCCTATAGAAACCTCAGTCAAATAGCTATGATATCAAAAATAGAACCCAAAACTATAGATGAAGCCCTGCCTGACCCTGATTGGATCATAGTTATGCAAGAAGAATTAGCCCAATTTGAGAGGAACCAAGTCTGGGAACTAGTGCCTAAACCTTAAGGTAAATCCATTATAGATACTAAATGGGTCTTTAGGAACAAACTAAATGATCAAGGAGAAATAGTCAGAAATAAAGCCCGCTTAGTAGCTAAGGGATTCAACCAAGTAGAGGGACTAGACTATGATGAAACATATGGCCCAGTAGCTAGACTTGAGTCCATTAGAATGTTATTGGCCTTTGCATCCCATAAAGGATTCAAGTTATATCAAATGGATGTAAAGTCAGCCTTTTTAAATGGATTTATTAAAGAAGAAGTTTATGTAGGGCAACCCCTCGGGTTTGAGGACTTAGACAAACCTAACCACGTCTATAAACTAACTAAAGCCCTATATGGATTAAAACAAGCACCTAGGGCTTGGTATGAAAGACTATCAACTTACTTAACTACTAAAGAATTTAAACAAGGCCAAATTGACTCAACCCTATTCATTAAAACCCTAGGAAAAGATATATTTATTGCCCAAATTTACGTAGATGACATAATCTTTAGATCCACCAACACCAACTTTCTAAAAGAATTTGTTAAGATAATGGAAGATGAATTTGAAATGAGCTTAGTTGGTGAGCTTACATTTTTCCTAGGACTACAAATCAAACAAACTAGGGATGGTAACTATGTTCATCAATTCAAATATGCTAAAGAATTAATAAAGAAATTTAAAATGGATAACTCTAAAAGCATAAGTACCCCCATGGCCACTAATGTAAAAATAGATAGTGACCCTGATGGTAAACCAGTGGATCCTAAACTCTATAGGAGTATGATAGGTAGCCTACTGTACCTTACAGCCAGCAGACCTGATATTCTTTTTGCTGTAGAGATGTGTGCTAGATACCAAACTTGTGCTAAGGAAACGCACTTAGCAGCCCTAAAAAGAATTTTAAGGTATGTAAAGGGCACCCTAAATGTAGGGATTTGGTATCCTAGAACTTCAACTTTTGATTTAACAGGATACACAGATTCTGACTATGCAGGTTGTAAGTTAGATAGAAAGAGCACAAGTGGAAGCTGCCAACTGTTAGGTCAGAGTCTAGTTAGTTGGTGCAGCAGAAAACAACACTGTGTAGCTCTATCCACAACTGAAGCTGAGTATGTGGCATTAGGAGAATGTGTGGCTCAACTTTTATGGATGATGCACACACTCAAGGACTTTCAGCTCAACTACACCCAAACTTAAGTATTCATTGACAATATAAATTCAATTGATTTAACTAAGAACCCAATTCAACACTCCAGAACCAAACATATAGAAGTCAAACATCATTTTGTAAGAGACCATGTAGACAGGGGTGAAATAGCACTTAAGCATATTGACTCTAAATCCAACCTAGCTGATATATTCACAAAACCCTTACCTGAATCTGAGTTCAGTTCACTAAGAAGGCAGTTAGGATTGTGTTCAGTAGAATAGTTTAACTCAATTGTTTTACTCTACTTGATTTCAAAAATAAGTTTTCTAAAATTTTCAATTTTTTAAAAAAAAAACTGTTTTATTTAAATTTCAAAATCAGTTTCCATTTTTAACTTAGCTTTTGTTTCAAATATCAATTTTAAAATCTTTTTGACTTAGTTTTATATTTATTTTAAAACTACCCTCTTCAAAACTAGGGCTTTTTCGAAAATGGACTTAGCCTAGGCTTTAACCCTAGAACTGCATGCACCTATAGACTTAGAAGCCAGCATCTCACAAGCACCTTAGGATACTTTTGATTGATAACCTAGAAAGGGTTGAGATGCTTAGGTCTTTGCCTCAATTCAAGATGCTTTAAGTCAGTGCATCTGCAGAAATTGGGGCACTAAATACAACTTATACAGCAATCAAGTTAAGTGTCAAGATTAGAAAATCTAACTTGAACAGAAACACTTAACTTGACTAACCCTAGTAAAAACTACTGTATATAACAGTTAGTACGTAGCTAATTGGGTTAGACAGGTCCCTATAGACAAAAATTGATTGATTTAGTGAAAATCAAACTGGTTCAGTACAGCAAACTCTTATTTATTTCCTTTATCCATGCTATTCTTATTTGTTTTGATATATGGCAAAGGGGAGAGATAGGAAAGGAGAGAGTAAAGTAAAATTTTCAATTTTTTTAAAATTTTTCTATACTCTATCCTTTATTCAAAAAGGTTGCTTTCAAAAAGTTTTACTTATTCAAATTTTTTTTGAAAAATATTCAAGCTTTCAAATTTTGCAAAATACTCTAGCCTTTCAAAAGGTTTCTATATAAGCTATTACTCTAAAGCTAAAGTTTTTCAAAATTGTTAAGTACTAAAGTGTTTCAAAAACTACTAAGCTAACATTTTGAGTACTTTAAAACTTAAGACTTTAAAAAAAATTTCTGTAAGTACTCAAATTATGCTTTAAAAACTCTACTATGTACTTTTAAGCTACTTATAAGTACCTAAAACTTAAGTTTTCAAAGTACAAGTAAAGTCTTTAAAAAACCCCACGAATTTTTGAAAAATCAAGGGGGAGATTCCTTCCAGGGGGAGGGAATAAAACTTTTTTCATATGTTGCTTAAACTTAACTTTTTGAACTAGGGTTGCCATAAATCAAAAAGGGGGAGATTGTTGGTGCAGAATGCACCTAAGTCAAACTTGTGTTTTGATAATGGCAACATAGGTCAAAAGTTAAGTCATTCTTGTTTTCTAACAAGTTAATCAAGTGTGCAGGAAAAGCCCTAGCGAAGGACTGCTAGGCACTAGCAAAGGAATGCCAGGAAAGTCCTAGCGAAGGACTGCTAGGCTCCAGGCGAAGGACAGTCTGGGACTGAAGCCCTAGCTAAGGACTGCTAGGCAACTGGCGAAGGACTGCCAGTTTACAAAACCTAACAAAGGACCATCAGGCAAAAGTCCAACCAAAGGAACGGTTGGCATCAGGTAAATTCTCTCGAGAGGAGTAGGTGAGGACGCGTTCCCCGTCGAGGGAACAGTAGGCGTCGGTTCGACCTAAGGCTCCATTTTGGAGACCAAAGTCAGAACCAAGACAGCTAAGGCTGTATAAATCTAATAATTTATTATGTTATTGTGTTTTGGACTAACCCTAGATGCAGGACCGAAGGAACGTGAGTCTGCAGCTCATAGTGCCTCAAAGCAGTGAGGCAACTGCTGACCAGGGCGCCCGGAGTGTCCCGGGCGCCCCCAAGGTGAACACCAAACACACAATCAAAAAGTGCGCTTCGACAATACAATCTGCGGGCGCCCCCGTGCTTCCGGGCGCCCCCGCTGCTCCCGGGCGCCCCCTGCGCTGCGGGCGCCCCCATGCGCATACATCGAACCCGAACCCCTCGAAGCCAAGCAAAGCCAAAGGATAGAGTTTGACCCGGTCAATCCGGGCGCCCCGAGCGCTGCGGGCGCCCCGGTCAAAGCGGATCCAGAGGATCAGACGCGACCGAGACTTTGGCGGATCGAAGGCCACGTGGGGGGCGCCCCCAGGCCCTATATAAGGGACATTCGACCAAGGCTTCAAGGTATCAATTCTTCCAACGCCTCAAAGTTCTTCTACGCTCGCGCCTTGCTCCGGAAACGCTTCACCTCGAGCCGACGACGTCCTGCTACCCCGAAAGAGTCGACCTACTCCGGACGTCGGTAAAAAGAAGAGTGTATTTCTTTAATTAATATTTTATTGCACTTGATTTTGTAAATCATATTGTGTAACTCATTTGCGTCAAATATAGAATTGCCCAAAGTAAACGGTCAACGACCGTGGGCCTTGGAGTAGGAGTCGACACAGGCTCCGAACCAAGTAAATCGATTGCGTCTCTGTGTCTTTTCATTAATTTCCGCTGCGTACCTATTCTTATACGAATCCGAAAGTTTTTCGATATTCACCCCCCCTCTATCGGGATTCTCGATCCAACAAGTGGAATTTCAAATTCAAATTAATTTTTGTTAAATTCAAATCTAACACAAAATTTCAGTTATTTATAGATGTAAACATAAATTTGATTGTTTTCAAAATTAATCAAACATTTTCAAAATATCTTCTAATCTGTCTCACGAAACCTATAAGGTTAACGTGATTAAAAACCCTAAGATTTAAGTGAGACAGTAGAATTAAGACTCAAGTAATATTTTTTTGGATAATCTTGTGTTTGTCAAACCTTGGTCAAACCATGGTCAACCTTGGTCAACACAGTCAACATGGTCAAACCATGGTCAACTTTGCCAAACTATGGTCAAAACAGTCAAAATCAATCCCAACCATGGTCAAATTGATTAAACCATAGTTAAACAATGACAAGACAAATTTTTGTCTCTACATACCCTTGAGTAGGGCGCCCGGGACCACACGGGCGCCCCCCCCCCCTTCACTTTTTCGTTCCTCGAGACAGAAAAGCTGTCTTGCCCTTGACCAGGGCACCCGAAACCACGCGGGCGCCCCCATCACCTCCATTGCAGTCAAACCTGCAAAGCAGCCTGTTGAGGGCGCCCGGACTGTCCCGGGCGCCCCCAACCAGTCCTTTAAACTGCTTTTGGCAGCAGCCCTGACCAGGGCGCCCGGAAGCTCCCGGGCGCCCCCATAAAATTGCCTATAAAAGGCATCCGAAACTCCTTCACTTCCCACACCAAAACCAACCTTCTTCTCCACTTCTTACTCTTCAAGAAGACCTTGCAAGTCCTCTCTCTCAACTATGCCTCCTCGAGCCGTCCGGTATGATTAGTAATTTTATTGCATTTAAATTTATTCCATGCAATATCTTTATTCATTCTTTAAACTCTCTTAACTTAGAAGACGCCGACCAAATCCGGCCAAACCCGGTGCCCAACCTAGTCCCGACCCTAGATTTCCTAATCTAGACTTATGTAATAGGTTCGCACAAACAATCTACAAGCCTATTAAAACGAGTTATCTCAATAAGCACTTTTTTACCCAATCTTGCCCTGTCACCATGAACATCATCAATTTCTATCAATTGGACAATCTTGTCTTCTGCACACATACCATAAATGAAACCCTATGTGCAGAGTTTTACAACAACATAATTCGACAAGATAATCTTATGTTTCACACCACTGTCCAAGGGATTCCTTTGACTATAACCCCGACTTTGTTGAACCGATTCCTAGGACTACGACCCTCTCAGTCCACATTCTGCTGTTATCCTCCTAGAAACCCCCCATTTGACCCTCCCTACTCAGAGATTACCCTAGATAGCATACACTCCTATTACTTTCGGGCATACCTCCCAGCAAATAGACGCTTCCAAGCTGTTGAACTTCAGGCCCAGAACTATGCCTTGTATAGAGTTCTAGTCCGCTGTATCCTACCACTCTCCACCAGAGACCTAGGGACTATGCGACCCTTTCATGCTTTTCTTCTTTATGCCCTAGTTCATCACCTTGACCTAGACATTGGACTCCATATGTTTCATACCATTCTGCATGCGTCCAGTGTCACGACCCAGGGACATGTGCGCACACCATATTGCCACATCATCACATCCCTCCTTCATCACCACGGTCGGGACATTACCGTTGGTGAAATTTCCGCTATGACCGACTTTGACGAAATAGAATTTAGGAACTTTTCCTTAGCGGGTCTAGAGGTGTCGGCTACCGGGGTTCTTAGTTGGAGACGACAGCAGGCCGGAGCACCAGTCGACTCAGACGAGGAGATTGAAGTCGACGTTGGAGATGTAGCTGCAGCAGCCCGAGCACACATCAACGAGCCCGCTCCACCGACACTCTACGAGAGAGTGACCCGTATGGAAACACAGATCCAAAGCCTCCGAGAGGAAATCGAAGCCAATCATGCCGATGACGTGGAGACAAATCGGGGCTACTACACCGAGTATATGAGCGCCCTTAGATCTGAGCGGGAGGCCAGAGATGCACAGTATCTAAAGATGATGGCACGATTTGATGCATGGTAGCCTGGCCCGTCCGATCACCCCGGTCCTTCATCTTAGATTCACTTGGCATTGTACCTATTTAACTGCCCCTACTCAGTAGGGTTGACTTGTGCTTGACTGTTGACTATGTTGAACCTAGAGTACCTGCTTTTATTTTATGATGACTAGTCTATGATTATTGGCCTCTTGTTAATTAGTTAGGATTGTGTTCGGTAGAATAGTTTAACTTAATTGTTTTTACTCTACTTGATTTCAAAAATAAGTTTTCTAAAATTTTCTATTTTAAAAAAAAACTGTTTTATTTAAATTTCAAAATCTGTTTTCATTTTTAACTTAGCTTTTGTTTCAAAAATCAATTTTGAAATCTTTTCGACTTAGTTTTATATTTATTTTAAAATTACCCTCTTCAAAACTAGGGCTTTTTCGAAAATGGACTTAGCCTAGGCTTTAACCCTAGAACTGCATGCACCTATAGACTTAGAAGCCAGCATCTCACAAGCACCTTAGGATACTTTTGATTGATAACCTAGAAAGGGTTGAGATGCTTAGGTCTTTGCCTCAATTCAAGATGCTTTAAGTCAGTGCATCTGCAGAAATTGGGGCACTAAATACAACTTATACAGCAATCAAGTTAAGTGTCAAGATTAGAAAATCTAACTTGAACAGAAACACTTAACTTGACTAACCCTAGCAAAAACTACTGTATATAACAGTTAGTAAGTAGCTAATTGGGTTAGACAGGTCCCTATAGACAAAAATTGATTGATTTAGTGAAAATCAAACTGGTTCAGTACAGCAAACTCTTATTTATTTCCTTTATCCATGCTATTCTTATTTGTTTTGATATATGGCAAAGGGGGAGAGATAGGAAAGGAGAGAGTAAAGTAAAATTTTCAATTTTTTTTTAATTTTTCTATACTCTATCCTTTATTCAAAAAGGTTGCTTTCAAAAAGTTTTAATTATTCAAATTATTTTTGAAAAATATTCAAGCTTTCAAATTTTGCAAAATACTCTAGCCTTTCAAAAGGTTTCCATGTAAGCTATTACTCTAAAGCTAAAGTTTTTCAAAATTGTTAAGTACTAAAGTGTTTCAAAAACTACTAAACTAACATTTTGAGTACTTTAAAACTTAAGACTTTAAAAAAATTTTCTGTAAGTACTCAAATTATGCTTTAAAAACTCTACTATGTACTTTTAAACTACTTATAAGTACCTAAAACTTAAGTTTTCAAAGTACAAGTAAAGTCTTTAAAAAACCCCACGAATTTTTGAAAAATCTAGGGGGAGATTCCTTCCAGGGGGAGGGAATAAAACTTTTTTCATATGTTGCTTAAACCTAACTTTTTGAACTAGGGTTGCCATAAATCAAAAAGGGGGAGATTGTTGGTGCAGAATGCACCTAAGTCAAACCTGTGTTTTGATAATGGCAACATAGGTCAAAAGTTAAGTCTTTCTTGTTTTCTAACAAGTTAATCAAGTGTGCAGGAAAAGCCCTAGCGAAGGACTGCTAGGCACTGGCAATGGAATGCCAGGAAAGTCCTAGCGAAGGACTGCTAGGCTCCAGGCGAACGACAGTCTGGGACCGAAGCCCTAGCTAAGGACTGCTAGGCAACTGGTGAAGGACTGCCAGTTTACAAAACCTGACAAAGGACCGTCAGGCAAAAGTCCAACCAAAGGAACGGTTGGCATCAGGTAAATGCTCCCGAGAGGAGTAGGTGAGGACGCGTTCGCCGTCGAGGGAACAGTAGGCGTCGGATCGACCTAGGGCTCCATTTTGGAGACCAAAGTCAGAACCAAGATAGCTAAGGCTGTATAAATCTAATAATTTATTATGTTATTGTGTTTTGGACTAACCCTGGATGCAGGACCGAAGGAACGTGAGTCTGCAGCTCAGAGTGCCTCAAAGCAGTGAGGCAACTGCTGACCAGGGCGCCTGAAGTGTCCCGGGCGCCCCCAAGGTGAACACCAAACACACAATCAAAAAGTGCGCTTCGACAGTACAATCTGCGGGCGCCTCGTGCTTCCGGGCGCCCCCGCTGCTCCCGGGCGCCCCCTGCGCTGCGGGCGCCCCCATGCGCATACATCAAACCCGAACCCCTCGAAGCCAAGCAAAGCCAAAGGATAGAGTTTGACCCGGTCAATCTGGGCGCCCTGAGCACTGCGGGCGCCCCGGTCAAAGCGGATCCAGAGGATCAGACGCGACCGAGACTTTGGCGGATCGAGGGCCACGTGGGGGGCGCCCCCGACATCCCGGGCGCCCCCAGGCCCTATATAAGGGACATTCGACCAAGGCTTCAAGGCATCAATTCTTCCAACTCCTCAAAGTTCTTCTACGCTCGCGCCTTGCTCCAGAAATGCTTCACCTCGAGCCAACGACGTCCTGCTGCCCCGAAAGAGTCGACCTACTTCGGACGTCGGTAAAAAGAAGAGCGTATTTCTTTAATTAATATTTTATTGCACTTGATTTTGTAAATCATATTGTGTAACTCATTTGCGCCAAATATAGAATTCCCCAAAGTAAACGGTCAACGACCGTGGGCCTTGGAGTAGGAGTCGACACAGGCTCCGAACCATGTAAATCGATTGCGTCTCTGTGTCTTTTCGTTAATTTCCGCTGCGTACCTATTCTTATACGAATCGGAAAGTTTTCCGATATTCACCCCCCTCTATCGGGCTTCTCGATCCAACAACATGTACCCATATGCATGATAATCCAAGTAGAACTCTAGATTATACACCTAAACTAGGGTTTGGTGAAGTACAAACTACTTTTGCACTTGTGAATGAATTCTTATGAAAAATATGCTTTTATTCCCATGCTATGTGAATGATTATGCTATGAAATCCCTACTGTGATTTTCGACAAATTACAAGAATAGGGGTTATGAATAGGTTTGAGTACAAAGCATGCCCCTAAACTAGTGTTTAATGAAGCCTAGACTACCTTTATGCTTGTATATGACCTTAATGGTAAAATATATTTTTGTTTACATGTTATATGAACTTTTATACCATGTTATTCATACTATGAATTTTGGCCAATTACTAGAATAAAGGCTAAGAATAAGTTCAAGTACAATTCATGCACCTAAACTAGTGTTTAGTGAAGTCTAGACTACCAGTGTACTTGTAAATGACCTCTTATGTAATGTATGTTTTTATTTCCATGATTATATGACTCTTATGCTATGATATAATTGCTAAGAAGTTTTGGCCAGCATGTATTAAGATGAGAAAAGAAAGATTAAACAAACATATTGCCTTAATTAAGACAAGCATGTTATAAGTATGATGTATTGATGAAACTAGCATGATGGTTGCTTCACTTACATGTGTTAAAAGAAAGGTCCTTCCATGTCTTGCTATTTATGCTAATGATTATGCCATGAGAGTATGCCTATGTTTATGAATGATTGAATGCCTATAGTACATGCAATATGAAAGAAAGAAAGAATGCATGTTCTATATATGAAAGTATGCTTATGATTATGAATGATTGAATGTCTATAGTACATGCAATATGAAAGAAAGAAAGAAAGAAAGGAATGCATATTCTATATGAAAGAATGAAAGAAAAGAAAAGAATGCATATATGTATTTTACTTTAAAGAATGGCTTGTACCGGGTCTTGAAAAAGATCCACGGTTCTGGACTACCGAAGTTGTCCCTAGGCTGAAAGATAGTAAGCCTATAATATAGACCCCCGTAGGTCGGGATTAGCTACCTCGCATCCTACATAGGGGTATGCGCACAAAAGAAAGAATGGGTACAAAGCCGGGGACCCCAAAGAAGATGATATATATGATTTTAAAGTATTATTTACTATGTTTTCCAAAGAGCATCCTAATGTTTTGAAATGCACATGTTCTATGTTTATATGTCTTCATGTATCTTATGTGCCTTATGAATCTTATGCTATCCATGAAATGTTATATGTTTTAAAATGCATGCGACGTATAGATTTAGTGAGTAGGAAAGAGCTTACTAAGTTTTATACTTATAGTTTGTTTGCTTATGTTGCAGAGCAGCATAGAAATTTCTGAGGAATGGGTAGCTGCAGGAAGGGCTAATGTGTGTGGTGGTGACTTGACTGATCGATCCACTTTAGTGTCATTTATAGACCTAGTTCTTATTTCTAATAAGACATATGTTGCTACTTTATGCATGATACTTGCTAGTTCTTTTGGAATTTATTTAAGTATGGATGCTATTAGACGTTATATGATGTTATTACTTCTTTATCGTTGCATATGCTTTTAGTTATGTTTCATTTCCGCTGCAATGTTAGATTCATACGCAATGATATAAGTAAGTAAGGAAAAAAAAGGGTTAAAGGTAACGCGCCGCCTAACGGTAAGGGGCGGGCGTTACATTTACTATATCAGTACAAAAATTGGATGACCTCTCTTTTGGTCCTACTCAATGTACACAAAGTACACTAGTGTAATCCTATGGTTAAGATAAACCACACCTAATTACACTACAACCATCTCGATAGTTTGTCTAACTCCATCTCAGTTATGAGTCTCTTTCTTATGCTTCGGTAAGGAACCTGATAACATGATCTTCTGTGCGACACCACGTAGCATGTTATCTATAATGCCAAGCATCAGACGGTTAGTGCACATACTAATATAAACATGCACTGTGTGATTTTCTGATTCTCTTTAAAATATAGATGTATCCTAACCAAAAGGCAAGACTTTTAGTATACATCCTAACAGCCAGTGAGGTCGATCCAGCTGAGATTTGGTGAACTAGGGCACGCGATCACCTATGTTTAGAAGATCTCCCTCATCCTCTCCTCCGAAGCCATTCTATTTCTGATTCACCCCGCGATCCTCTCATCCACCTGATGCCGAGATTTCATAGCTCTGAGCCTCTGTCGGCAATCCTTCTGATGTAAGGGATTGGGTTACTCCGCATTGATTTTTGGATTTATGGCTTGCTTGGATTTTTGATTACTACCGAGAGTTTCCTTCTTGGATTTGATTTCAGTTCCACGAATTGAAGGTGGAATTGGGTGATCATTTGAATGGAACATTTTTTCCCTTATCTTCCATACTTGCTTACGAAATCATTTTGGATTGTGATGTAGCTAGTTCGGTTGTTTACTGGGGATCGGTGCTTGATCTTGATGTGGTTCTTAATCTATTCTAAAAGGGGTTCTGTTTGTATTGAAAATTCTGAGTGAATTTGAGTTGCTATTTGGAAGTTGTGGATAGCGATTTTAATTCTTTGTCTTTGAGTTATCATTGGTTGTTCAATGAGTGTGTGTGGAGTTGGACTTTGCTCAGATCAGTGGGGATCTGGAGCAGGGGAGTCTACTGGAACCAATTTCAGGTAAGGATTGCATACTTTCAAATTTGGATCACTACTTATGATTTCCTATTCTATGTTAGATGAATGTGTGATTTAGGAATTAGGCGTTGTAGGTTGTAGCTTTAGAATTGGTTCTATTTTGGATGCTCTTACTGTTTTAGTGAAGTTTCGAAAGTGAGAATGCTCTGTTCATTGAGGTTGTGGTTGCATTATGATAGGGTAGTGGTAGATAAGTGTTAAATGTAATTGGTAGCTTGATAGTTATGCTTTTGTGTTGAATACAATGGCTATGGAGTGAATTTTTGAGGACTGACATAGGTAAATTGATGGAAGTTCTATTTTTGTAGTTTTGGTTTGTGGCATGCATCTAGATCTTACTTGAGTTGGGTGTTGTATTGGCTAGATTAGTTGAGGGGAGTTATGCTTCATTATGTTTTCTTTATGCTAGATTCATGCACATTGCCGTAGATCTATTCTTGTTGAAGTGGAAACTCCATTTATCCTTGCTAATTTGGGATCTCTTGCCATGAGTTCTATGTTGGAAGATGAGAAGTAAATGTTGGTGCAAAGTGCATTAGTAAACCTCTAATGTTTCGATGTTTGACAATATATTAAGGTCTAGTCAAAGTGACAAAGGGTTAGCCAAACAAGACCTGATGTTTGGTAGGGTAACCCAGGTTTGATCAGTTTGACAAAGGGTTAGCCAAAGAGGACCAGATGTTTGGTAGTAACAATATACCAAGGTCGATTCAAAATGATCAAGGGTTAAACCAAATAGGACCTTATATTTGGTAGGGTAAACCCAGGTTTGATCAGTTTGACAAAGGGTTAGCCAAATAGGATCTGATATTTGACAGAGTGAATAGAATCTAGGGTTGGTCAGTTTGACCAAGGGATAAATCAAACTGGACTTGAGGTTTAGGATACTTACTTGAAAGGTTGGAAGAAGTTTAGTCAATATTAAGATGACTAACAGAGAGAAGTCATTATGGAGGAAAGAAATACTAGTGAGTGAAGCTAGGTGGAAGAAATACTAGTGAGTGAAGATAGGTGAAAGAAATCCTAGTGAGTTAAGATAGGTAGAAGAAATCCTAGTGAGTGAAGCGAGGTCCTAGTGTGTAAAGCTAGGTGGACGAAGTCCTGGTGAGTGAAGCTGGGCATGGAATCTTGGTCCAGGGGACTGAGCAAGAAGTCCTGGTCGGGGATCGGGCAATGGAGTCTTAGCCGAGCGAGGACTACGGACAGAAGTAGAGATGGGTCGAGGTCGGACGTCTCAAGATCCTGGAGTCTCGAAGGCCAAGCACGAAGTCCTAGTCGAGGATCGGGCAAAAGACTTTGCCGAGCAGGGATCGCAGACAAAAGTAGAGATGGGTCGAGGTCAGACGTCTCGAAAGTCGCCAGTCTCGGAGGCTGAGAAAAAGTGTAACCGGTGGTCCCGATTAGAAAAGGTAACTTCTCCAGGGAGGAATAGGTGAGGACGCATTCCCCGGGAAAGGAAACAATAGGCATCGGTCCGACCTAGGGTTTTAGGTGAAATCCAAACTCAAAACCAATAAACTAAGGCATAAAATTATTTGTATGTTTGTCTTGTGTTTGTTGTCTTGCAGGTACCTGGAGTTGGAGGCATGATAGGAAAGCAAACGCAGGAAAAACAAGGCCTGGGAAGAAGCTTCCTGGGTGCCTGACATGAATTAGGCGCCCAGTATAGCCTTTCCCAGGTGCCTGGGAGCCTGGGAAGTGTATTTTATCCCTGCATGATTTTTTCTACTACGGATGAAGTTTTGACCACACGTGGCAGGCGCCTAAGAGCCTTGAGGCACCCGAGAACAAACTATAAATATGGGTTATGTTGATGCAGTCTGACCCTGATTGTTGTTTTGGTGTTGACATCTATTTTAGTTTAGGTGGAAGATTATGATTAAGTCCTGATCGGGGATTAGGCATGGTATAAAAATCCTTGCTTGGAGGGCTAGGTGTTGGAAAATCCTAACCTGGAGGGTTAGGTGCGGAAAATCCTAGCTTGGAGGGCTAGGTGTTGAAAAGTCCTAATTCGGAAGGGTTGGGTGAAAATTCCTAGCTTGGAGGGCTAGGTGAAAAGTCCTAACTTGTAGGGTTAGGTGGAAAGTCTCAACTTGGAGGGTTAGGTGAAAAAGTCCTGGCTTGGAGGGTCAGGTCCTAGCATGGAGGGCTAGGTTTGGAAAAGTCCTAATTCGGAAAGGTTGGGTGAAAAGTCCAAGCTTGTAGGCTAGGTGAAAAGTCCTAGCTTGGAGGGCTAGGTGAAAAGTCCTAACTTGGAGGGTTAGGTGAAAATTCCCAACTTGGAGGGTTAGGTGAAAAAGTCCTAGCTTGGAGGGCTAGGTTGGATGAAACCCTAGCTTGGTGGGCTAGGTTTGAGTCCCTGGATCCGTCTGGTGACCGATCAGGGAAGTTGGCACGCTGCTCCATCGTGGATCGGTCCGGTGACCGATCCAGCAATGACTGATCCGTCTGGTGACCGATCAGGGAGCGCACAGTGAGGTTGGGAACCTACTGTGTGGCTCCTGATCGGTCTGGTGACCGATCAGGGAGCAGGTCGTTGCCTCGTTGCTTGGCTCCTGATCAGTCCGGTGACCGATCAGGGAGCAGGCAGCTTCCTGACTGCCTTGCTTCTAATCATTCTGGTGACCGATCAGGGAGCAAACAGTGAGTTGAGTTCCCCCGCTGATCAGTTCCTGAACAGTCCGGTGACCGATCAAAGACCTAGGATTTGATTTCTGCGGTTATTGTTTACTCAGAAGTGGACCGATCAGGCTTGAGCCTGATCGGTTAGGGAGCTACCTGATCGATCTGGTGACCGATCAGGATTCACTCTGATCGGTCTGGTGACTTATCAGGCTTGTGTCGCTGCGAGAGCAGGGAGTCCCAGCAAAGCGGTAGATCGGTCTGGTGACCGACCCACGAGCCTTGGATCGGTCCGGTGACCGATCATTTTAATTCAAATTGACTGTCAGACGCTCTGATCGCGTCTGACCGTATCCGATTCTCTGCATTTGATCCCTGATACTTGATTTACTGAGTGATATGTTATGCTAATGCTCTGATTAAGCTGCAGGTGACAGGGAAGGATTCAAACACTCAAGGAGAGTCTATGGAGGCCTTTCCTTGGAGCAGGTTTGTCCGTTTTCCATCTCAGGTTGCAACGGACGCTGGCACTAGCTGGAGCTGCTGACTGGGGCTGGTCTGAGGGAAGCTCAGGGAGTCCAGAAGAGCTCAGTGGTGGCTGGTAGTTGCAGGAGAGCAACTGGAAGCTGTAGTGAGATGTTGACCTGGCGCTAGTGGAGAGTGGATAAGCAGCGTGGTGGAGAAGTGCAGAAGAGAACTTTTGCTTCAGAAGAATTTTGGTTGCCTTGGTTTTCTGCTGCGATTTCTTGCTACGTGCTTGTGTTCTTGGCTGATTATCCTCTCTTGAGAAAGCTACTGTGATCTTTGAAGCAACCATCCCTTGCTTAAGCACTTGGAGGAAGGAACAAGAGGCTTTGAGTCCGACAGCGAGAAGACACGACAAAAGGGGTTCTTGTGTGAGATCGTCGCTGGGAGGATCTCGGAAGAAGCTTGCTGTGTTCTTGTCTGTGCTAAGTGCTAAGTAAGATATTTCTTGTGTTTCATTGTGCTTAAAACTATATCTTTGATTGAAACGCTGTGGAGAGGTTACTCCACCGAGAAGGAGGTTGCTTTCTATCCGGATCTTCCGGGGCTTGATCTGCCGACGATCAAGGGATCGCCCACCTTAAAGGCACGCCAAGGAGTAGGGGAAAGTTATCCCCGAACCTTGTAAATCTTCTTGTTAGCGTTCTTGTGTTTGCTCATAGTTTAGGGTTTAGTTTTCTGCATATTCAGTTTTTACTACTTCCGCTGTGCTACTAAAAGTTTGAGTGCAGAAATTTAAAAAGGACAAAGTCTAGGTGTTTGGCTATATTCACCCCCCTCTCTAGCCTTCCGAGTTCCAACAAGTAGTATCAGAGCTTGGGGCTCTATACAAGCGGATTAACAACCGAGAGCTATCTTCCATGGCTTTGAGAGAAGGTTTTTCCACCACCCGACCTCCCTTCTTCGATGGCGCCGATTTCCAATATTGGAGATCGAAGATGGAGTATTACTTGAAGATGGACATCAATACTTGGTTCGCGGTGAAGGAGGGTTTTACCCCTCTAAAGGATGATGAAGGCATAGAACTTGAATCGTGGCGGTGGACGGCTGAACAAACTCAAAAGAGTGAAGCCGATGCAATGGTGGTTGTCACCCTACAATGCGGCATGAACAAAGACCAACTCATCAAGGTTGGTCCATTCACAAGTGCAAAAGACTTGTCGAACAAGCTCATCGAACTTCACGAGGGTACTTGAGACTCAAGAATCGCCAAGAGGGACTTGTTCCTCAACCAACTTCAAAATCTCTCCATGAAGGAGAATGAAACGATAAGTGAGCTACATAGCCGATTCAAGGAAGTCCTCAACGGGCTTCATTCTATTGATGAAAAGGTCGAGAACCGCGACCTTGTGAGGTATGTGCTAAAAGCATTTCCAAGGAATGCTTTGTGGTCATCCATGGTGGATGCCTACAAAGTCTCCAAGGATTTATCAATTGTTAAGTTAGATGATTTGTTTTGTGAAATGGAATTGCATGAAATGACTAACAAAGGCCCCAAGGAGAAGGGGATTGCCTTAGTTTCAGGGGAACGATCCAACAAGAAGAAGAAGGAGAAGGAAGTCACTTCATCTTCATCCTCTTCCGAATCCGAGTCCGATTCCGAGGAAGATGGCAGCGGGTCTTCTTCCTCCGAGATGGCAAATTTTGTGAGAAGAATGATGAGAAGGGGTCGACGCTTCAAGCGTAAAGGTAACGCTAGTGAAGTTAAAGTTGATAAGACTAACGTTTTTTGTTTTGAGTGTGGTAGGAAAGGGCACTTCAAGAGTGAATGCCCGAAGCTAAAGAAGAAGGAGGAGAAATCCAAAAAGAAAGAGGAGAAATCAAAGAAGAAGAAGAAGGCCTTGAAGGTCACTTGGGATGAATCCTCCTCAAGTTCATCCGTCGAAGAAAACGAGGAGAAGAGTACACGACACGTGGCACTCATGGCTCTTGGAGAAGATCAAGAAAGCAGTGATGAATCCTTCAACTCCTCAAACGCGGCTTCATCATCTTCGGATGATGAAGAGGTAACCTCTCCCGAACTTGAAAAATGTTATAGAGCAATTGCATGTTTAACCAATATGTTGAAGAAGTCAAAAATTAAGGTTAAATCATTGCAATTAGAAATTGAACAATTGATTTCATCTAGGGATGAGAACATAGATGATTTACATATTGAAATGTTAGAGGATAAAATTAAATCATTAAAAATTGAGGTTGAACAATTGAAATCCTCTAGGGATGAGGATGTAGATGATTTGCATGATGAATTGTTAGAGGAGGAAAAAAAATCATTGAAGAGTGAAGTTGAGAGACTCAAGAATATTCTTGAGAAGTTCTCAACAAGGTCAAAAACCCTAGACATGATTTTGAATGCCCAAAGGGCAGTCTACAATAGGGTCGGTATTGGTTATCGACCCAAAGAACCTTCATTTGTGTCATTGATGTCTAGGACTGATATGAGACAATCTAAGACACCCAAGGTTCAAAAGAAGGTTGTCAAGGCATGGGTGCCTAATGTTGGTGCAGAAAGCACCCGAGTCGAACCTGGGTTTTGATAATGACTAAAGGGTTCAAAAGTTAAGTCTTATTTATTATCTAACATGTTACTCAAGTGTGTAGGAAAAGTCCTAGTGAAGGGCTGCTAGGCACCTGGTGAAGGACTGCCAGGAAACAAAGTCCTAGCGAAGGACTGCTAGGCACTGGCGAAGGAATGCCAGGGTACTGAAGCCCTAGCGAAGGACTGCTAGGCACCAAGCGAAGGACTGCTTGGGACTGAAGACCTAGCGAAGGAATGCTAGGCACCGGGCGAAGGACAACTTGGTATCCAAGACCTGGTGTAGGACCGCTAGGCAAAAGTCCAATCGGAGGAGCCAGTTGGCATCAGGTACATTCTCCAGAGAGGAGTAGGTGAGGACGCATTCCTCGTCGAGGGAACAGTAGGAGTCGGTTCGACCTAGGGTTCCATTTTGGAGACCCAAAGTCAGAACCAAGACAGCTAAGGCTGTATAAACTAACATCTTATTGTTTTATATTGTTTTGGACTAACCCTGGATGCAGGACCGAAGGAACAAGTGTCTGCAGCTCAGAGAGCCTCAAAGGAGTGAGGCAAAGGTTGAGTAGGGCGCTCGGAGTCTCCCGGGCGCCCCCAAGGTGAACACAAACAGTTGAAGCAAAGGAACTGCGTCTGCAGCTCATGGGCAGGGCGCCCCCGTGCTCCCGGGCGCCCCCGCTGCTCCCGGGTGCCCCAGATGGTCCGGGCGCCCCCAGGTGAAGCTAACGAAGCAGATCCCATCGAAGCCAAAGGATAAGAAGAGACCCGGTCAACCCGGGAGCCCCCAGCGTTGAGGGCGCCCCCGTTAAAGCCTGATCCCGAGTTTTAAGGGATCAGAGCTGACCGAGACGGAAGCGGATCGGCTGACACATGGGGGTGCGCCCTCGACGTCCCGGGCACCCCCAGGGGCTATAAATAGGCCCTCGACCCCAAGGCTTAAAACAACAATTCATTCAACGCAATCACGCTCTTCTGCCCCCGCGCTCTGCTCCGGAAACCTCCCGACTCGAGACTCAAGCGCCGACAACGTCCCGTTGCTCCGAAAATTCACTTTACATCAGACGTCGGTAAAAGAAGAGTTACTTTTAAGTTTACTATACTGCTTTTGTAATATCTCTCTGTAAACGTATTGCGCACTTATAGAATTGCCCGCAGAAAACGGTCAACGACCGTGGGCCTTGGAGTAGGAGTCGACCTAGGCTCCGAACCAAGTAAAACTACCTGTGTTCGCGATTGATTTTATTCTGCTGCGTACTTGCTCTAGTTTTTATCCGAAAAGCGTTTAACGATATTCACCCCCCCTCTATCGTTTCTCTCGATCCAACAAGTGGTATCAGAGCGGGAAAGTTCAAATTTGGTGCAACCACCAGTTTGAAAACTTTTCGGATTTTTTTTAATATTTTTTTTATATTTTTTTTCTGTTCGAATTTCTTCTAATATTTTTTCGTTCGAATTTCTTCTCATTAATCGAGGTTGGTGCAACACCACTCGACAAATATTTTTTTCTTTATCCCGCACTACTAATCCAAGACCAAGTCTTGGGATATTCTATTTTTTTTGTCTAGTTTACATTTCAGATAAAATGGTCATGCAAGAAGGCTTCAGCACCGCAAGACCACCTCTCTTCAGTGGAGAAGACTTCTCCTACAGGAAGAGCAGAATGGAGGTCCACCTGAAAACTCAGGTGGACATGTGGATAATCATCCAGTCCGGACTGGAGATTCCGAGAAATGCTGAAGGAGTACCTCAAAGCTACACAGAGTGGGACACCGCTCTAAAATAGAAAATTAAAGCAGATGCAAAGGCGACCCAGACCCTTCAATGCGGCTTAACAAAAGAGGAGCTGAACCGGGTGGGCCCTTTCAACAGTGCCAAGGAGCTGTGGGGAAAACTGATCGAGCTGCACGAAGGAACATCAGACACTCGGATCAGCAAGAGAGATATGCTCCTGAACAAGCTGTATACCATCAAAATGGCCGACAACGAAATAGCAGCTCAGCTTCACGCCCGAATTCAAGAACTAATGAACGGTCTACACACCATTGGTCACAAGGTAGAAAATCGTGACCTAATAAGGTATGCTTTAAATGCTTTCCCGAGAAACACCTTGTGGGCATCTATGGTAGATGCATACAAGGTTTCAAGGGATCTTTCGAAAATAAAATTAGATAAATTGTTCTCTGAATTAGAATTGCATGAACAGACTAACTGCAATCTGGCCGAGAAAGGTATTGCCTTTATTGCAGGGAAAGCTGGAAGGACAACTAAGAAGAAGCCTCAACCTGGACCCGAGTCTAACTCAGACTCAGACTCAGAAGACGAAGAAGGAGATCGACCTAAGCTGGTCCGACTGGCCCGAAACTACTACAAAGAATTAAAGAACCAAATCAACAAACGGAAAGTCAGCCGAAGAAGGGATGAACCAGCTGAACCCGCGAACGAAAACAACAAGCCCAACGTGACCTGCTACAAGTGCAAGAAGAAGGGTCACTACAAGACGGAGTGTCCGAACCTAAAGAAAACCAAGAAGAATAGAAGGAAGAAGGCACTTCAAGCAACGTGGGACGAGTCCTCCTCCGATGAAGAAGAAGAGGTCCCATAGTCGAACCTACTAGCACTAACCGCCTCAGAAGAAGTCAAGACCGAGTCAGAATCAGAACAGGACGACGGCAGACTGACCTTTTCAGAGGATGGTGAAATCAAGGTAAGTGGATTTACTAGAAGTCAATTAAATGCATTGATCTCTTATCTTTCTCGAGATTTGGCGAAAGCTAAACTCCGAGTCGAATCCCTTCGACAGGAAGTAAAACTCCTGAAAGAGGGAGCTGATTCTAAACCCCTAACTGAGAAGGTTCAAGAAGGAACCTCTAATCAAGTTGAAAAACTTGAGAAAGAGAATTCCTCCCTGAAAACTCAGGTTAAGGATCTTAGATCAGCTTTAGAACGATTCACTTCTGATTCCAAGGGTCTTGACATGATTCTTGGAAAACAGAAATCGATTCTAAATCGATCCGGACTAGGCTATAGAACCAAATCTAGACAAAGATCCTATTTTGCTGTACTGAATCAGTCCAGAAATAAAGTTCGGGCATGGGTACCTAAACTGTGCCTGAGCAAACCAACTGGATCAAATCAGTATTGGATCCCCAAGGACAAGATTCACATCTTGCCTAACCATTACCGTGGCTTTAGTCCAGGGGGAGCCAAATTAAAAACTATATTTATTGTTAGATAGAATTTAATTCTTGTTTGCAAATTGCTTGGTTGATTGTTTATTTAATTTCTGTAATTTACCATGCTTAGACTTAGGAATGGTTAGTGTAAGGACTGAACAAACTTAACTGAAACTTGACAACATAGTATTGGGTGGAGGTGAGATGATAGTACGTTAGGGAAACCAATTCTAATAAGGTCAAGTATACTTGATCTCTTTAGACTGGTGAAACTAGCCGAAGCTACCGATCCAAGACCCAAACTAGTTAGACCAGAATTTTTCAAAGACTAATTTTGAAAATGAAATTTCATTAAAAGGCTTTGTCAAGGAAAGGGTTGATGATCCTATAAGGCTACGGCCAAAGAAGGCCTAGTGCCTCGCCAAGACCTGGAAGCCAATTTTTGTAATCCAAATTCAAATTATTCTTTGTCAAATTCAAATCTAACACAAATTTTCAGTTACTTATAGATTTAAACATTCGTTTCAAAATAAATTCAATTGTTTTCAAAAATTAATTTAAGGTTTTCAAAATAATTTTTCAAAATAAATTTTACTTATTAAAACCTGTCTCTCAAAACCTGTAAGGCTAACGTGATTGAAAAACCTAGATTGGGTGAGACAGTAAAATTAAACTCAATTGTAATTCCTTTAATACCTATATTGTGGTTTAATCCTGTAGTTCAGAATGTAGTCAAACCATGGTCAACGCAGTCAAGCCATAGTCAACGCAGTCAAACCATGGTCAACGTGGCCAAACCATGGTTAACATAGTCAAACCATAGTCAAAGCAGTCAAACCATGGTCAAACCAACTAAACCATGGTCAAACAATGACAAGACATCAAATTTGTCACTTCCTATACGTTTCGGGCGCCCGTGACTTCCCGGGCACCCTCCCCATGACTTTATCTTCTCTCAAGGCAAAAAGCTGCCTTTAATCCCTTGGTCAGGGTGCCCGGAACCACGCGGGCGCCCCCATCGCAGTCAATGCAGCAAAAGTGCAAAATCAGCCTGACTAGGGTGCCTGGGCCACTCCGGGCGCCCCCAACAACCCTAGTCACTGCCAAAGGCAGAAACCACTGTCCCAGGCGCCCGGGAGCTCCCGAGCGCCCCCAATAACCTGCCTATAAAAAGGCATCCGAACCCCCTCTTCTTCCCACACCAAAAACCATCCTCCTTCCTCCCTTCCTTCCTTCCAAGAAGATCAAGTGACACTTGTGCTTCCTCAATCTCAACCATGCCTCCTCGGTATGATTTATTTTATGCATTTAGAATTACTTTCCTAATTCCTTTTACATTTAGAATTATTTTCTTAATTCATTTCTTATAAATGCATGTCTCTCAACTTAGAAAACGCCGAGCAAACCAATCGAACCCCGGTATCGAACCAAGTCCCGACCCTAGATTCCCGACTCTGGAACTGTGTAATAAGTTCGCTCGAACGACTTACAAGCCTATCAAAACTAGCTATCTTAATAGACATTTCTTTACCCAATCTTATCTTTTAGCCATGAATGTCATAAACTTTTATCAACTAGATAATCTAGTATTCTGCACTCATTCGATTAATACATCTTTATATGTCAAATTCTATAATAACATAGTTAGACAGAACGATCTCATGTTTAACACTATTGTTCAAGGGATACCCCTGTCGATCACCCCTACCTTGCTATATCGATTCCTTGGACTACGACCCTCCCAGCCCACCTTTTGTTGCTATCCACCTAGGAATCCTCCATTTGATCCTCCCTACTCTCACTTTACTCTAGACACTCTCCACTCCTATTTCTATAGGTAAGCTAGACTCCCCGCAGATAGACGATTCCAGTCCGTTGACCTTCAGGTCTAGGACTACGCCCTGTACAGAGTTCTGGTCCGATGCATCTTACCACTATCCACTAGGGATGTCGCGACCATGCGACCCTTCCATACTTTCCTTCTGTATGCCCTGATCCATCATCTAGACATTGACATTGGCCTTCACATGTTCCACGCTATCTTACATGCCTCCAGTGTCACGACTCAGGGTCGGGTACGCACTCACTTCTGCCACATCATCACCTCCATCCTTCATCACCATGGTCGTGACATTACCGTAGGTGAAATAACCGAGATGACCGATTTTGACGAGATAGGATTTAGGAACTTCTCTTTAGCTGGTATAGATGTATCGCCCACCGGGGTTTTGACTTGGAGACGACAGCGAGCCGGAGCGCATATCGACTCAGACGAAGAGGTAGATGTTGACGTTGCAGATCTGGCAGCAGAGGTCCTGAGCACACATAGACGAGCCCCCTCCACCGACACTCTACGAGAGAGTGACACGGCTGGAGACACATGTCTAGAGCCTCCGAGAGGAAGTGGAGGCAAATCATACCGAAGAAATGGAGACAAATCTGGGCTACTACACTGGGTATATGAGCGGCCCTTAGAGCTGAGAGGGAGGCCAGAGACGCACAATATCACATGATGATGGCACTATTTCGATCATGGCAGCCTGGCTCATCTGACCACCCTGGCCCCTCTTCATTGTTAGACTATTTTCAGCATTGTACTAAGTAACTAAAACTTGACTCATGTTTGACCCTACTGGACCTCTGTTTGACCAGTTAACCTATTTTGTTTGACTACTTATTTGACTTGAGTATCTGATCTTTACTATGCTTGGTAGAATAGGTTGAGTCTACTATTGGTTTTCTTACTCAAATCAGTCTTAATGAAATTTTTAAATGCTTTCAAAATCAGCTTTTATTCAGTTTTGAAAAATTTTAAAATAAAGTTTTTCACTTAGTTTTATTTTCAAAACTACCCCTTTCAAAACTAGGACTTTTTCGAAAATGGACTTAGTCTAGGACCTAACCCTAGAACTGCATGCACCTATAGATTTAGAAGCCAGCATCTCACAAGCACCTTAGGGTACTTTTGATTGATAACTTAAAAAAGGTTGAGATGCTTAGGTCTTTGTCTTAATTCAAGATGCTTTAAGTTAGTGCATCTGCAGTAATTGGGGCACTAAATAAAACTTACACAGTAATCAAGTTAAGTGTCAGGTTTAGAAAATCTAACTTGAACAGAACACTTAACTTGACTAACCCTAGCGAAAACTACTGTTTATAACAGTTAGTTAGTAGCTAATTGGGTTAGACAGGTCCCTAAACGAGGAAATTGAAACTCATTTGATTTAATTCTCATCATGAATTGGTTCAGTACAGCAAGTTATTTCCCTTATGCAATTTAATTATTCTGTTTCTGCTGTATTTATTTGTGTTTAATATATGGCAAAGGGGGAGATATAGGAAAGGAGAGAGTTTAAAAATTTTTCAATTTTTTCTCTAACTCAAACTCTATCCTTTATTCAAAAAGTAGTTAATTAAATTTTCAAAAGTACTAAAATTTTCAAAAGTATTAAATTTTTCAAAAGTACTAAACCTTTCCTAAGTACTTAAGTTTTTCAAAACTTGTCTAAGTACTAAAGTTGTCTAAGTACTAAAGTTTTCTAAGTACTTAAGTTTTTCAAAACTTCCCTAAAGTACTACTAAGTACTTAAGTTTTTTCAAATCTCACTAAGTACTTTAAAACTTAAAGTTTTCAAAACTTCTTTGAGTACCTTAAACTTAAGGCGTCAAAATTTTCCTTAGTACTCAAACTTAAGTTTTTAGAATCCTTCTTAAGTTTTCTAAGTATTTAAACTTAAAATATTCTACAAGTTCTCCAAAATAGACAACCAAAATTATTTTCTATTGAAAATTATTCTAAGTAAAAATCCATCCTTAAACTTAGAATTTATTTTCAAAAACCCCATGGAGTTTTGAAAAAATCTAGGGGGAGATTCCTTCCAGGGGGAGGGAACAAAATTTAATTTTTACTTGCTCTGATTAACTTAACTTTTTGAACCAGGGTTGCCATAAATCAAAAAGGGGGAGATTGTTGGTGCAGAAAGCACCCGAGTCGAACCTGGGTTTTGATAATGGCAAAAGGGTTCAAAAGTTATGTCTTATTTGTTATCTAACATGTTACTCAAGTGTGCAGGAAAAGTCCTAGCGAAGGGCTGCTAGGCACCTGGCGAAGGACTGCCAGGAAACAAAGTCCTAGCGAAGGACTGCTAAGCATTGGCGAAGGAATGCCAGGGTACTAAAGCCCTAGCGAAGGACTGCTAGGCACCAGGCGAAGGACAGCTTGGGACTGAAGACCTAGCGAAGGAATGCTAGGCACCGGGCGAAGGACAGCTTGGTATCCAAGACCTGGCGACGGACCGCTAGGCAAAAGTCCAACCGGAGGAGCCGGTTGGAATCAGGTACATTCTCCCGAGAGGAGTAGGTGAGGACGCGTTCCCCGTCGAGGGAACAGTAGGCGTCGGTTCGACCTAGGGCTCCATTTTGGAGACCCAAAGTCAGAACCAAGACAGCTAAGGCTGTATAAACTAACATCTTATTGTTTTATATTATTTTGGACTAACCCTGGATGCAGGACCGAAGAAACAAGTGTCTGCAGCCCAGAGAGCCTCAAAAGAGTGAGGTAAAGGCTGAGTAGGGCGCCCGGAGTCTCCCGGGCGCCCCCAAGGTGATCACAAATAGTTGAAGCAAAGGAACTGCGTCTGCAGCTCATGGGCTGGGTGCCCTCGTGCTCCGGGCACCCCCGCTGCTCACGGGCACCCCGGATGGTCCAGGCGCCCCCAGGTGAAGCTAACGAAGCAGATCCCATCGAAGCCAAAGGATAAGAAGAGACCCGGTCAACCCGGGGGCCCCCAGCATTGAGGGCGCCCCCGTCAAAGCCTGATCCCGAGTTTTAAGGGATCAGAGCTGACCGAGACGGAAGCGAATCGGCTGACACGTGGGGGGGCGCCCCCAGGGGATATAAATAGGCCCTCGACCCCAAGGCTTAAAACAACAATTCATTCAACGCAATCACGCTCTTCTGCTCCCGCGCTCTGCTCCGGAAACCTCCCGACTCGAGACTCAAGCGCCGACGACGTCCCGTTGCTCCGAAAATTCACTCTACATCGGACGTCGGTAAAAGAAGAGTTACTTTAAGGTTTACTATACTGCTTTTGTAATATATCTCTGTAAACGTATTGCACACTTATAGAATTGCCCGCAGAAAACGGTCAACGACCGTGGGCCTTGGAGTAGGAGTCGACCTAGGCTCCGAACCAAGTAAAACTACCTGTGTTCGCAATTGATTTTATTCCGCTGCGTACTTGCTCTAGTTTTTATCCGAAAAGCGTTTAACGATATTCACCCCCCCCTCTATCGTTTCTCTCGATCCAACACCTAAGACTTGTTTTGTAGGTGCTTTAGGTCCCAAGGTTTGGGTACCTAAAACTTCTATTTTTTGAATTGTGTAGGTTATTATTGAGGGGGAGCATCTATCAACTTGGTTCGTTG
This sequence comes from Boesenbergia rotunda, assembly GCA_024364735.1. Lineage (NCBI taxonomy): Eukaryota > Viridiplantae > Streptophyta > Magnoliopsida > Zingiberales > Zingiberaceae > Boesenbergia > Boesenbergia rotunda. The sequence goes on from JAGFNQ010001596.1 coordinate 30,948, forward strand.
ATAGTGGGTGCTCCAAACACATGACCGGGGATAGATCATTGTTTACTACCCTTCAAAGAAAAAGTAGAGGTAATGTTTCATTTGGTAACAATGGTAGTCTTAAGGTCATAGGAATACGAGACATTCAAATATCCGAATGTCTTAGAATCTCAAATGTCCTTCTAGTCAAGAGGATGACATTTAATCTCCTAAGTGTCAGTTAATTGTGTGACACGGGTTACACAATTGATTTTCAACCAAGTCAATGTCTAGTTAGACAACATAACACCTTGGACACGGTACTAGTAGGAACAAGAGTAGACAATATTTATCAATTTCATTTAAAAGTGCTACTAATGCTTTTGCTAAGTGTCTCATGTCAAAAGAAGAAGAGTCCACCCTTTGGCACCAGAGGCTAGCACATGTTGACATGAAGAACATCCAGAAGTTGGCCAACAAGGGATTAGTTCGTGGCTTACCAAACATCAAGTATGAAAAGGATAAACTTTGTGATGCATGTCAAATGGGTAAGCAAACAAAATCTGCACATAAAGGTAAAAGCATTGTAAGTACATCTACCGCTTTAGATTTACTTCACATGGATCTATTTGATTGTAGTACTATCATATCTTTGAATGGAAGTAGATATTGCTTTGTTATCATTGATGATTTTACTAGATATACATGGACTTATTTTCTTAAATATAAGGACCAAACCTTAGATGTTTTCATTTCTTTTTGTAGAAGAGTTAAAAATGAAAAATCATCAACTATTAAGACAATTAGAAGTGATCATGGAGGTGAATTTCAAAATCAACGATTTTTAGAATTTTGTCAAGATAGAGGTTATAAACATGAGTTCTCCACTCCTAGAACACCACAACAAAATGGAGTTATAGAGAGGAAGAACCGTGTTTTACAAGAGGCTGCACGAAGCATGCTTAATGAGTACTCACTACCGAGTTACTTATGGGCCGAAGCTGTAAATATAGCTTGCTATGTGCAAAATCGAGTCCTCATCCATAGATTTTTAGGTAAGACTCCCCATGAACTTTGGTTTGGAAAACCACCTACGGTTAAACACCTTAGGGTGTTTGGTTGTAAGGTATTCATCCTAAACACCAAGGATCACCTTGGGAAGTTCACGGCAAAGGCTGATGAAGGGATACTAGTCGGGTACTCCCTCGTTAGCAAAGCCTACCGAGTCTACAATAAGAAATCTAGATTAGTTGAAGAATCTTCTGATGTTATCTTTGAAGAAATTCCAAAAGTCAATGAAAAACTAGAAGATGAAGTCCAATTCGAACTTAGGAGACTAAGTTTGAATGAAAGTCCAAATGTTGTTGATGGTGATGAATCTGATAACGGTGAGCCTAGACAACCCATTGATCAGCCGGATCCTGAGGCTGAGCTTGTGTCTAGTGAACCCAGTCAAGAAGCACCACCAACACCTAGGCAAACTAGATTAGCCTCTAGTCATCCCCAAGACCAAATTGTTGGAGACATCCATCATGGGGTTAGAACTAGATCATTCTTTAGGAATGAGGCTAATGAAGTTGCCTTAATTTCCGAAATTGAACCTAAAAAAATTGATGAAGCATTAAATGATCCCGATTGGATCATTGCAATGCATGATGAACTAGGTCAATTCAAAAGAAGTCAAGTTTGGGACTTAGTCCATAGACCTAAGAAGACCACCATCATTAGAACCAAATGGGTCTTCAAAAATAAGTTGAACCATAAGGGAGAAATCATTAGAAACAAGGCATGCTTAGTAGCCAAGGGCTATAGTCAAATTGAAGGCCTTGATTATGATTAGACCTATGCTCCCGTGGCACGATTAGAGTTCATTTGATTGATGCTAACATTTGCAGCACATCGAGGGTTCAAATTGTATCAAATGGATGTCAAATCGGCCTTTCTAAATGGTTTATTAGAGAAGAGGTCTATGTCGAACAACCTCCGGGGTTTTAGAGTACCGAATTTCCAAACCACGTGTTCAAGCTCAAAAAGGCACTTTATGGCCTTAAACAAGCACCCCGAGCTTGGTACGAGCGGTTGTCGACGTTTTTAATTGAAAAAGGCTTTGTAAGAGGCTAAATAGACCCTACACTATTTCTACGGAGAGATGGTGACAATATTTTTGTAGCCCAAGTATATGTCGATGACATAATTTGTGGCTCAAACAACATGGGCTATTTAAATGAATTCATTGGACATATGGAAAGTGAATTTGAAATGAGTCTAGTGGGAGAGTTGACTTTCTTCCTTGGACTTGAGATCAAACAAACCTGAGATGGGATCCATGTGCACCAATCGAAGTATACTCAAGAAATGCTCCGTAAATTTAATATGAGTGATTCGAAAGAGGTGACCACTCCCATGGCTACAAACACAAGACTAGATAATGATGAGAGTGGTAAACCCGTTGATTTGACTCAATATCGGAGCATGATAGGTAGTTTGTTATACCTCACAGCTAGTCGACCTGATATCCTTTTCGCTGTGGGTATGTGTGCTAGGTATCAAGTTTGTGCCAAGGAATCTCATTTAATCGCTGTTAAAAGGATTTTAAGATATCTTAAAGGCACAATTGGAGTTGGTCTTTGGTACCCCCATACCGAATCATTTGACCTAATTGGTTATGTCGATTCTGACTACGCTGGATGTAAGTTGGATCGGAAAAGCACGAGTGGGGGTTGCCAATTTCTAGGATCATCTCTAGTTAGTTGGTCAAGTCGGAAGCAACATTGTGTTCCTCTCTCCACGACCGAGGCAGAATATATCGCCATGGGAGAGAGCGTATCACAATTGTTGTGGATGATACATACTCTAGAGGACTATGGATTGAGTTACAAAAGTGTTCAAGTGTTGTGTGACAACATTAGCACAATTAACCTAACCAAGAATCTAGTCCATCATTCTAGGACCAAACATATTGAAGTGCGTCACCACTTCATTAGGGATCATGTTGCTAGGGGAGATATTGTACTCTCACATGTAGAGTTCAAGTCAAACCTCGCTGACATTTTTACTAAACCACTCCCCGAGAATGAGTTTAGCTTCATAAGAAGGGAGTTGGGAATGTGTCGCGCTTCATAGTTTTCAAAATGCTTTCAAAACCCTTCATGATAAGTTCTAATTGTTGGGATACAATTGGGTAACTTTGGGGACATCTCACACAAACTATAAGGCTTACCAAAACGTTTTTTGCTTGCTAGAAATGGGGTGAGATGCTAGGATCAACTCAATTTCTCAAAATGTCAATGCATCCCTTGAGAAATTAAGTTGACGAGATAAAAATCACTTCGGTGACCAAGTATGGGGAAAACCAATGCATAACACATGTGTATTTGACTCCATGATCATACTTGGGCATTCCAATCAAGGAAACTTGATTGGAAATTTGAATTTGGCACAATCTTGGTTAAAATTTGATTGGATGATTGTTGATTGAGTTTGACTCCACTTGGGTGGAGCAATGTGATTGTTGAACCTATAAGGACCTTTGATCCTTATTCAAGGATCAATTTTAGTCAAGGAATCACTTTCGAAATCGATATCTTTCATCAGATCCCTTCAGGAATCGTGTAAAAATCTGAAACTGCAAGTTTCAGATCGTATCAGGGAGTATCAGGAACCCTGATCGGTCACTGGACCGATCAGGCGTAGGGCTGATCGGTCCCCGGACCGATCTGGCTCCATCCTGGGGTGATCGGTTCACAGACCGATCAGAGGGGCAGCAGTGACTTTGTGAAATTTTGTCCAAACATTTTGTGCTTGCCTGGATCGGTCCCCGGACCGATCTAACACCCTGTGGTGATCGGTCCACAGACCGATCAGGGGGGACTTCCCGAATATCATCTGACCCTACTGTTCGCTTCCTGACAGATCGATCACCCGACCGATCAGGACCAGACCAGTTCGATCAGGCCAGAGCCTGATCAGTCTGGGCGCTCTCAGATCGAACGGTGATCCGTTCGATCACAATAAATTTCGGTTGGTGGACCGATCTACCAACCTAATAACTTTGCGAAAACCCCTCATCTCCCAAGCCCTAGCGCCGAACCTCCTTACTTGCGCTTCTTCATCCCGTGCGAGCGCCTTCCCTGCATCTCCTTCCTCCTCTTGCGAGTGAGATTTTGTGCGCGCATGTGCGATTCTGAGAAGATTTCTTACGAGCGTTTCCTTGTATTAGAGGCACCTAAGTAAGCGTTGTTAATTAGTTTCTTTTTCAGATCAGTTCTTAGAGTATGTATTAGAGGCTAACCATGTTTTGGTGTTTTATTGTTGTGTCGTAACCTCATGTTTTGGCCGTGACTCCTCCTTGCCCTGGCTTACCTTATGATTATGTTATTTATGATCAAATCTCTCTTTCATTTGATTATTGCCCCCATTCTATATCAAACTGATGAATCTTATGATCAATTCCACCTTATGTTCACTTGATTATTTTTCCCGCGATCAAATCTTGGGTCCGTGATTAAACCTGTGTTCATGTTGATCAATTAAACCTAGTTCATTTGACTTATGCTATTTCCATCCTTAGAAAATCATCTAAGGGAAAGGAATCAGTGGAGGGTAGCTCGAGGGGCAAAGCCCCTTCCTCATCAGCACCCACCCGAAGCCATCAGCCTTCCTCGAGTTCTCGCTTTCCCAATGCCGCCTGTGAACAGGCTTTTCAATCACGCACATTCAAGTTACTCACCTGCCGATCGATTGATGTTCCTTTCCTATCCGAGCACTGCCCCTCCATCATGGAGATAGTCACCTTTTACAACCTGGGCTTCCTTCTTTCCTTAGAGCGGACCATAAATAATGACCTTGTATCGGAGTTCTACAATAATTTTCAGCAGGGACCTCATGGGGGCTTCGAGTTCACTACTCGAGTCGCCAAAAGGACTCTTGATTTCTCCTATGACATTCTAGCGGAGTATCTGGGTGGTCGTCGATCGCCCAACCTATATTCGATCTATCCCGAGCTCCCTGACCCTCTGCTGGCACCATTTGCGGACATTACTCCTGATGGCATCTATCAGCATTTCTTTGGTCATCCCCATCCAGCCGGTCTTGATGAGTTGGGTCCTGATTTTCCTACCTTTGTAGCACTCCGTCTCTCTCCTACTAATTATATCTTATTCAAGATCATCACAAACTGTATCCTACAATCACTTCCAAACCTTTAACCGAGATCCGACCCTATCATTACCTTATGCTTTACGGCATGCACCGCCGAATGGATTTTGATATCATGGAAAGCATTTTTTAGTCCATTTTATCCTATCAAGAGCCGAGCCGCCGCACAGTCTATATGCCATTTGGTCATGTCATCATCGACTGGCTTATGTTAGTAGGTGTTGATGTCACCAAGGGCAGGACAGTGCCCATGGTCCGGCAGGATTGCAGACTTGGCTGACGGGCATTTGTCAAATCCGGCATCATTATCTGGGATCATGATCGAGCTTTGGTTTGGAAGGATGGGAGGGGTCTCGGTGAGCTACCCGGGGGAGGACCACATTTTCAGGCACCAGCCGATGCTGCTGCACCTCAGGAGGCTCCTGCTGCTGCTGCTGCTGATTACTACGATGAGCCCGAGCCAGATTTGCGCTGGCAGATTTCCAAGCTCGATTGGACTATCCAGCAGGATCTACATTTGCGAGAGATCTATCGCGAGGAGGTTCGCTCGGAGATTCGATCCTTCGATCGCCGACTGACCGCGGTGGAGTCTGATGTTTCTGGAGTCCGTACGCTGCAGCAGACGTGGTATGATGAGTGGCGCCGACACACATTTCCTGGGGATGCGCCTTCCGGTAGTGCTGCACCTGGGTCCCTTGCTCATGATGATGACCCGATAGGAGACCCTATTCATACTGACCCTCCTGCTGACGATTGACTGTTCTCTGTTCTTGTTTGGTGGTTTCAGACTATTTGACGGAGCTGTCAGTCCCGACTATTGCCTGTTATGGCGTGATATTGACTTTGATGCATTGACTTGCATCGTACTATTTGCCTAGATGTTTTATGTTTTACCACTATGGTTGTTTTTGATGTATATCTTGCCATCTTTTGCTTATTAGTGGTCTATATGGTGATATCTGCGTGTATGCCTTATTATGCATGCTTATAATTTTGTTTATGATGTCATATTCATATGATGCATATGCTTGTTTTATCATGCCCTACTTTTGTCATATGTGCTCATATGTTTATCAACAATCAATCATGTCTTTGTTGTTTTGGGATACCCCTAGGGTGAGGGGGAGTATGGTTAAACTTAACAGCCCCTCTAGACCCTTTTCGGTGTTCGACAAAGGGGGAGAGTGTGGTTGGTTAAGTTTAGGATGATTATGTTGTAGGGGGAGGATCCTGATTCCCCTATGATTCTATTATGTTGTAGGGGGACGATCCTGATTCCCCTATGATTCTGAATTTGAGAAAATTATTTGAGAATCCCTAAACTTAAAATTGGGTTGTCAAACAACAAAAAGGGGGAGATTGTTGATGCAGTTTGACCCTGATTATTGTTTTGGTGTCGACATCGATTTTAGTTTAGGTGGATGATTATGATTAAGTCCTGATCGGGGATTAGGCATGGTATAAAAATCCTAGCTTGGAGGGCTAGGTGTTGGAAAATCCTAACCTGGAGGGTTAGGTGCGGAAAATCCTAGCTTGGAGGGCTAGGTGTTGAAAAATCCTAATTCGGAAGGGTTGGTTAAAAATTTCTAGCTTGGAGGGCTAGGTGAAAAGTTCTAACTTGGAGAGTTAGGTGGAAAGTCCCAACATGGAGGGTTAGGTGAAAAAGTCCTGGCTTGGAGGGTCAGGTCCTAGCTTAGAGGGCTAGGTTTGGAAAAGTCCTAATTCGGAAAGGTTGGGTGAAATGTCCTAGCTTGGAGGGCTAGCTGAAAAGTCCTAACATGGAGGGTTAGGTGAAAATTCCCAACTTGGAGGTTAGGTGAAAAAGTCCTAGCTTGGAGGGCTAGGTTGGATGAAACCCTAGCTTGGAGGGGTAGGTTTGAGTCCCTGGATCGGTCTGGTGACCGATCAGGGAAGTTGGCACACTGCTCCTTCGTGGATCGGTCCGGTGACCGATCCAGCAATGACTGATCGGTCCGGTGACTGATCAGGGAGCGCACAGTGAAGTTGGGAACCTACTGTGTGGCTCCTAATCGGTCTAGTGACCGATCAGGGAGCAGGTCGTTGCCTCGTTGGTTGGCTCCTGATCGGTCCGGTGACCGATCAAGGAGCAGGCCGCTTCCTCACTGCCTTGCTTCTAATCGTTCTAGTGACCGATCAGGGAGCAAACAGTGAGTTGAGTTTCCCCGCTGATCAGTTCCTGAACGGTCCGGTGACCGATCAAAGACCTAGGATTTGATTTCCGCGGTTACTGTTCACTCAGAAGTGGACCGATCAGGCTTGAGCCTGATCGGTCAGGGAGCTACCTGATCGGTCTGGTGATCGATCAGGATTCACTCTGATCGGTCTGGTGACCTATCAGGCTTGTGTCGCCGCGAGAGCTGGGAGACCCAGCAAAGCGGTAGATCGGTCTGGTGACCGACCCACGAGCCCTGGATCGGTCCGGTGACCGATCACTTTAATTCAAATTGCACTGTCAAACACTCTGATCGCGTCTGACCGTATCTGATTCTCTGCATTTGATCCCTGATACTTGATTTACTGAGTGATATGTTGTGCTAATGCTCTGATTAAGCTGTAGGTGACAGGGAAAGATTCAAACACTCAAGGAGAGTCAATGGAGGCCTTTTCTTGGAGCAGGTTTGTCCGTTTTCCATCTCAGGTTGCAACGGACGCTGAGCACTAGCTGGAGCTGCTGACAGGGGCTGGTCTGAGGGAAGCTCAGGGAGTCCAGAAGAGCTCAGTGGTGGCTGGTGGTTGCAGGAGAGCAGCTGGAGGCTGCAGTGACATGTTGACCTGCCGCTAGTGGAGAGTGGATAAGCAGCGTGGTGGAGAAGTGCAGAAGAGAACTCTTGCTTCAAAAGAATTTTGGTTGCCTTGGTTTTCTGCTGTGATTTCTTGCTGCGTGCTTGTGCTCTTGGCTGATCATCCTCTCTTGAGAAAGCTACTATGATCTTTGAAGCAACCATCCCTTGGTTGAGCACTTGGAGGAAGGAACAAGAGGCTTTGAGTCCGACAGTGAGAAGACACGAAGAAAGGGGTTCTTGCGTGAGATCATCACTAGGTGGAGCTCGGAAGAAGCTTGCTGTGTTCTTGTCTGTGCTAAGTGCTAAGTAAGATCTTTCTTGTGTTTCATTGTGCTTAAAACTATATCTTTAATTAAAACGCTGTGGAGAGGTTACTCCACCAAGAAGGAGGTTGCTTTCTATCCGGATCTTTCGGGGCTTGATCTGCCGACGATCAAGGGATCACCCACCTTAAGGGAACACCAAGGAGTAGGGGCAAGTTATTCCCAAACCTTGTAAATCCTCTTGTTAGCATTCTTGTGTTTGCTCATAGTTTAGGGTTTAGTTTTCTGCATATTCTATTTTTACTACTTCCGCTGTGCTACTAAAAGTTTGAGTGCAGAAATTTGAAAAGCACAAAGTCCAGGTGTTTGGCTATATTCACCCCCCCCCTCTCTAGCCATCCGAGTTCCAACAGGTTCGACCCCTCACTTCAAGCAATCAAGTTTTCCATCCACTAAAGCATTCTATGCGAAGCAAAGGTGCTAAAGTCGAAGCTCAGGGACCAAGGAGGCTCCAGGAGCAAGTGCATTGCACTTCGGACTTCCGGATTGGTGGGATCTTCATTTTCCGTTGGTTTGCTTTTTTGTTTACAAGTTGTATTTAACTAAATTCTTTTGTACTTGTAATCAAACTCTAAGTCGGGTATTCTCCGCCTCCGGAAATTCTGAAAAGGAGACCAATAGTAGAGTCACGTCGAGTACATAGGCCTTGGACGTACTGACCCTGGGGAGTTGGGAACCAAGTAAATAAACCCGCTTATCTGCTGTCTTTATTTTATTTTATTTTATATTCTGCTACATACTAACTTTGATAGAAAGACGATCAAACGATGAAATTTCACAAATAAATTCGAGTCGATATTCACCCCCCCTTTCTATCGACCGACACCAATCCTACAAGTAGTATCAGAGCAAGTGGCTATGATCGGACTAACCACCGAAGGAGCAATGAAGGACAGGAATTTAGGGCGAGCAAGGGTGAATAAAGGTATATTTTCAATTATGTCAATTTTTAAATTTCATATTATATGTTTTAAGTGTAGGGAGAGAGGACACTATAAATACCAGTGTCCTACACGTAAGATTCAAATGTCACCACCACCAACAACGAAGGAATCTACACTAGGAGTCCAGAGGGATAAAAGTCATATCCGATGCATCAAGTGTCAAAAGCAGGGACACTACAAACCAGTGTCCGACCACGGTAAAGAAGGTACGAAAAGTTAATTTTTGCAAAGATCTTTTTTAAATTCCTGCAAAGTTAGAAATTTCTTCTGATAACTTAGATAATTCTTATGTTGATTTTCCTGCTAAATTAGATTATTTACATAGTAAATTAAATGTATTGCATGACAAATTAGCTAGTAATGGATCCAACATTGACAATATTAAAATATCAAATATTTTTTCATTAATCCTTAATATTAATACTAAAATCATTGAAATTAATTCTAATACTTCAATTAATAATCTTTCTAATAATTCTAATGATAAAATCTTAATTAATAATTTTTCTGATAATATTGATTATAGTACTCAACATATTTCTGAAGATAATATTGATAATAATTCTCAACCTATTTCTGATGATAATATTGATGATAATACTCAACCAAGATAATAGTGATGATAATAGTCAATCCTTAATTAATAATTCTGCCATAACCTTAATTAATAATCTTGAAAATTATTTTACCTATTGTGAAGATAATGATACAATTTTAATTAATAAATCTGAATATAACTCTAAATATAATGATTAAGATAAAGATGAATTTATTAAAATTAAAGCTATATTTAATAAGGCTTACAAAAATTCAAATAAAGCAGAAGTATTAAACAATCATGAAAACTTAAATACAAAAGAAATAATAGATGAATCAATGATTTTTGAATTAATGAAAATGATGCAACTAGACCCAAAATTAGTCACAAAATTAATTAATCCTTAATTAATTCTTAACAAATCAATCTATAATTAATTCTTAACAAATTAATCGTTAATTAATTCTTAACTAATTAATAATTAATTAATTCTACAACTTAAATTTTAATTAATTCTTAATTTTAATTAACTCTTAACAACTTGAATTTTAATTAATTCTTAACAACTTAAAATTTTAATTAATTCTTAAATTTTAACAACTTATGTTTTAAATAACTCTTAACAACTTAAATTTTAATAAATTCATAATAAATTAACTTAAATTAATTGTTATCAACTTGAATAACTTAAATTAATTCTTAACAAATTCAATCCTTAATTAATTCTTAATAATTTTAATTAATTCTTAACAACTTAAACTTAAATTAATTCTTAACAACTTAAACCTTAAATAATCCTTAATTAATTCTTAACAACATAAACCTTAATTAATCCTTAATTATTACCTAATAACTTAAAATCTTAATTATTAAATATTAATTAATTAATGATGTAACTTTAATACTTAATTCAACAAAATCTACGAACTAAAATTCAAAATAATTACCTTCAATTATGAAACTAAATAAAATCCTACCCAACTGAAACATTTAACTTAATAATAATAAATATGTCAAATTGGGTTAACATATTCGCTAGTTCATACGTTCTGTATCAAATCGAGAATTTGATACTTTATTAAGAACCAAATTAAAACTATTTGACTTGATTGATTCATGCATTAGTTTACTTTTGTTTTTTTATATATTTGTCATGTCATTCATGTTTACTTTTCTGCTTAACATAGAATGGTTAGATAGGAAAAAGATTAATTGATTCTTGCCTAACATAGTTCCAAGGTGGGGCGAGATGAAAGTATGTCAGGGAAGCTTGGTGTAGGAAGTCAGGAAGGGTAAGGAGTACTTGACCTGGTCAACATAGCTAAGTGTAACTAGCCGAAGCTACCTCGCCACATCCTAGACTAGTTAGACCAAAGTTTCAAAAGAGTAAATCGAAAATAAAATTTCTTTAAAAGACTTTTTCTAGGAAAGGGTTGATGATCCAATAATGTTATAACCAAAGAAGGACTCTGTGTCTCGCCAAGACCTGGAAGCCAATTATAGAAATTTATTCTCAATTTACTAATTGTTAAACTTGAATCTAACTCAAGGTCAAGCAATATATAAAATTGAAATTGAGAAAAATTATTCAAGCATCTCACATACACCCATAAGGCAATCATGCTTGTTTGTACTACACATTTAGAATGGGTGAGATGATAAGGACTAATCAATTGATAAATATTTTCAAAATGTTTTCAAAAATCCTTAGAATATTTTCTTACAAATCTATTTTCAAAATAATATTTAAACATAATAATGTTTTAATGAATTTCATGCTTGATTGGGTGCTTACCTATTGATGGGGTTGAATAGCCCGTGGCGGGCATGTGGGATGAAGAAGTTGTGTGGTAAAATGAGATGAGTCTGAGCTACTCCTCTTTCAAAGCTCTCGAGACACTCTCGCGAAGAAGGGCCTCCAGGGCCCCCCTCATGTGACACACCCTGGAAGGTCAGACCAGAAACCTCTCCCAGGATTACCCCGGGAAGTCGGGTCCTGAGACCACCTCGGGGAATTATAGCGCCCGCGATCGCCCGGGACAGAAGACCCCAAGATCACCTCGGTGAAGCGGAGGCCAAGTATTATTTGACCTCAAGTAACGATCCCCCCCTCTTTTCTCGAATCTATGGATAAGCATCCCCGCTGACGCGGAATCATCATGCCCCTTATATGTCGCAACGAGTCGAAGCATGTAATGAAGGCGTAGAACATTTTTAAAGCTATCCAGTAACCGCTGAAGGGGGGGGGACGTGGCATAGATCATGGGGATGAGCCACGATAGCCAGGATAGGTATAAAAGGTAGTCCAACCCCTCTGGTACGGGGGTTACGAACTCTCTACAACTCATACTGTCTTTCCGATATCTCTTTTTCTAGAACGAGGCACTGACTTGAGCGTCGGAGTGGGCTCCGTCGGAGAACCTCCGGTGTTTCCCCTAACGCTCGTGTTGATCTTGCGGGCGCGAAGTTCTTCCCCTCCCGTCAGCATCCACGTGGGCTGAACATCTGTGACTGGTCATCGACGTCGATTCCTTCCGGAACAAGTTTGTCGCCGTCTGTGGGAAACTAGTAAAGCACCCGACGGAGCACCGATTGCAGGGCCGGAGGGACAAGCCATTGTCCTGAACTGGACCATTTGGTGGCCAACGCCATCAAAGAAGCGCTTGAGCAGCACCAAGTCGAACAAGCCGTCTCACAGCAAGATGCTCCTGCACGGGAGGAAATTCCTAGAGTCTCCATCTCACACTCGCAGAGATCCATCACATTAGTGGGACGACGGGACGGAATAGCCCCAGGTCTCCGGAAAGACTCTCTCGAAGATCTTGAGAAGGCCCACTCGATAGCCTCCAGCGCACAGAGGCACGAAGAGGGACAAGGGAAAAGGGAGGAACCTAAGGCCTCCCATAAGGTTCCCTCTACTCCCTTCTCATCTGAGATTGTGGAAGACCCCATGCCAAAGCAGTTCCGCGAGCCTGGGATTGCTGATTATGACGGGAAGACGGATCCGGAGGATCACGTCTACAAATTTGAGAATGCGGCACTCCTACACCAGTATACTGACGGTGTAAAGTGTCGGGTGTTCCTGAACACCTTGTCTGGAGTAGCTCAATGATGGTTCCAGAGGCTGCCACAAGGCTCTATCAACTCCTTCGCGGAGTTTAGAACCGCCTTCCTCCACCACTTCAATAGTAGTCTTCGTTATCAAAAGACGACGCTCAATCTATTCGCCATCAAGCAGAAGCCGAAAGAGCCGCTCAAGGAGTACATCCAGCGGCTCAACCGGGTGGCGCAAGACGTGCCCAGTGCAATGTCAGAAATCCTTGTTAGTGCATGCACTCAAGGGATCGCAGAAGGGGATTTCTTTCAATCCCTGGTGAGGAAGCCCCCCGTCAGTTTTGATGACCTGGTGGGGTGCTCCATCAAGCACGTTAATGTGAAGGAGGTACAATACGTCCGTCGTAAGGAACCAGCCGGAATCCTCCCCCCAGTTGTTCCCCGGTCTGAAAGGAAGGAGCCCCCATCTCCAACTCGAGGAAAAGACCTCCACCTCGGGAAGGACTAGTGGGTGGGTTGGCATAGGCTGGTTGAGATGGTGGATACTAAGCAGCCGAAACCCGGGTCGAAGTACTGCAGTTTTCATGGCAACACAACACAATCCACTGAGGAGTGTCATGCCTTGAACAAGAGATTCAGTGAGGAGGTAGACACCAAGCCTCGGCGAAAGTGGAATAAAGCGGGGTACCGCTGAAGGTCTCCACTTCGAAGCTTTTCTCCTCGGCAGCAGCAGGCCGGGGAGAATGAGACTCGACATTAGTCTTGGGCACGGTCGCAAGGAGTCGGGAGCCTGCACCCCGAAGATCTCCCTCCTTAGAAAGAGATCCCCAGAAAGGCAAGGCCCCTATGCGGGGTCTGCCCTCTGGACACGTTGGAGTGATCTCCGGAGGACCTACCGGAGGAGGCTCCCACTGGGCAAGGAAGTCTCATACTCGGCGGCTGGAAAACTACTCTATTGGGACGAGCCCGAGCCAGGAGCATGTCCCTACAATTTCTTTCGGTCCAGCAGACCTGGAGGAGGTGGAAACTACCCATGAAGATGCCATAGTAATCATAGCCCGCGTCACCAACTACGAGGTTAAGCGCATCTTCGTGGACACAGAAAGTTCCGTGAACATCATGTACAAGACGGCTCTGGACTAGATGCAGCTCGACGAAGATGAGCTACTCCCGGTCTCAACCCCACTGTTCGGCTTTACGGGGTACCGAGTACAGCCGATAGGACAAATCACCCTATCGCTCTCATTAGGTAGCGACACGCTAGGGAGGACCAGGAGGACGCCTTTCTTGATTGTGGGTGCTCCCTCCTCCTACAATGCCATCCTGGGCCACCCCGCGCTCAGTTTCTTCCAGGAGGTAGTCTCTGTCTACCACAAGAAGATAAAATTCCCCGTAGGCAACCGAGTGGTTGAAGTCAGAGGAGACCAGCTGGTGTCTCGGCAATGCTACAGCGGGGAATTCAGGACAAAATCCCGGAAGAACCCAAGGGCATTAGAAGGCTAGCTAGAGGAGATGGTCATGCACAGGGGGAGAGGAACAAAAGGCTCGAGAGGCCCTGACAGGCCAACTATCTCTGACCCTTCCGGTCTCGGTAAGATTTACCTTGCATATAATGTACCCACCTGTGTATCTTTCCTGCCTTGCAGCAAATTCAAGTAATAATCGAAGTGCACTCTCCAACATATCAATGTGCTACGAAGGACTTAAAAACACTAATACCTCGCGGTGCTGTGGATGCTCGAGGTACTTAGGCTTGGTCTGGGTTGCTACGGACTCCCAACAAAAGATAAAAACCCTAATACCACGTGGTGCTGCAGATGCCCGAGGTACTTAGGCTTGGTCTGAGTTGCTACTGGCTCCCAACCAAGGATAAAAACCCTAATATCTCGAGGTGATGTGGATGCCTGAGGTACTTAGGCTTAGTCTGGGTTGTTACGGACTCCCATCCAAGGATAAAAACCCTAATACCTCGAGGTGCTGCGGATGCCTGAGGTACTTTTGCTTTGTCTAGGTTACTACGGACTCCCAACCAAGGATAAAAACACTAATATATACCTCGCGGTGCTGCGGATACCCGAGGTACATAGGCTTGGTCTGGGTTGCTACGGACTTCCAACCAAGGACAAAAACCCTAATACCTCGGGGTGCAGCGGATGCCCGAGGTACTTAGGCTTGGTCTGGGTTGCAACGATCTCCCAACCATGGGTAAAAACCCTAATACCTCATGGTGCTGCCGATGCCCGAGGAACATAGGCTTGGTCTGGGTTGCTACGGAATCCCAACCAAGGATAAACACCATAATACCTAGCGGTGTTGCAGATGCCCAAGGTACATAGGCTTGGTCTGGATTAAAACGGACTCCCAACCAAGAGTAAAAACCCTAATACCTCGCGGTGCTGCGGATGCCCGGGGCACTTAGGCTTGGTCTGGGTTGCTACGGACCCCCAACCAATGGTAAAAACCCTAATACATCGTGGTGTTGTGGATGCTCGGGGCGCTTAGGCTTGGTCTGGGTTGCTACAGACTCCCAACCAAGGATAAAAACCTTAATACCTCACGGTGCTATGGATGTCCGAGGTATTTAAGCTTGGTCTGGGTTGCTACGGACTCCCAACCAAGGGTAAAATCCCTAATACCTCGTGGTGTTGCGGATGCCCGGGGTACTTAGGCTTGGTCTGGGTTGCTACGGACTCCCAACCATGGGTAAAAACCCTAATACCTCGTGGTACTGCGGATGCCCGTGGTGCTTAGGCTTGGTTTGGGTTGTTACGGACTCTAACCAAGGATAAAAACCATAATACCTCGCAGTACTGCGGATGCCCGAGTTACTTTGGCTAGGTCTGGGTTGCTACGGACTCCCAGCCAATGGTAAAAACCCTGATACCTTGCAGTGCTGCGGATGCCCGGGGTACATAGGCTTGGTCTGGGTTACTGCGGACTCCCAACCAAGAATTAAAAACGCTGCGGATGCCCGAGGTACTTAGGCTTGCTCTGGGCTACTATGGACTCCCAACCAAGGGCAAAACCCCTAATACCTCACGGTGCTGCGGATGCCCGGGATACTTAGGCTTGGTCTGGGTTGCTGCAGACTCCCAACCATGAATTAAAAACCCTAATGCCTCGTGATGCTGCGGATGTCCGAGGTACTTAGGCTTGGTCTGGGTGGCTACGAACTCTTAACCAAGAAATAAAAACCCTAATGCCTCGTGGTGCTGCGGATGCTCGAGGTACATAGGCTTGGTCTGGGTTGCTGTGTACTCCCAACCAAGGATAAAAACCCTAAGACCTCATGGTGCTGCGGAGGCCCGGGGTACTTAAGCTCGGCCAGGATGCTAGAGATGCCGTATCGAGTAGCCAAGAGCTTGATGCCGCACGATATTTCATGTGTCCAGGACACATATGCATTACGGAAGTAAAAATAACATGGCCTACCTAACAAAAGGAAAACAAGTGAGACATCAAAATATTAATACCATAAAAGCATGGGCACACCAAAGGTAACAAATATTTTCCTTAATTTATATGGGAAACTCATTGATGCCAACATCTCAGTGAAGTACCAAAGATACAATCAGAAGATCCGGTAAGGGAAATCACTCCTCTACTCGGGCTTTTCTTCACCACTACAACATTCCCGCAGAGTTACTTGGCTCAAAACCGTCATCCAGTAGCCAGTGAGCGGGAATCCACGGGCGTTATGGTCGAAATCCTTGAAGCCTCGACCATAGTGGAGAGCCCTCGGTCCTTCATCAACGTAACCTTTAACGGAGGAGGACGCCTGAGGTAACACATAGATACCCCGACTACCTCTTCCCGCGAAGATGCATCCGACAACAAGAATGACTACAACATTAAGAAGGAAGAAGAGAGGAAGCAACAACTGTAATTTCTCTCCGGATGATTGACCTACACCAAGATGCAAAGAAGAATTGCAAAACGCAAAAGAAAGAGGAGAGGAAGCAGTGGCTGCAACCCCTCCCCTCTTGGTGACGGTACTGCACCATCCTCGGCAAACACCATCAGACGCCCAAAACTCAGGGAAACGAGGATTTGGAAGAGGATGGCGTTTGGGGCAAACAGGGGACGTACCGCTTTGGGCCACCCAAGGGGAGGCAACCATCAGGATATGTCATCTCCGCCATGTTGGGACCGGGTGCATGTTGACATAGATGCGGGTTCGTAATTTTAAAATTAATTACGTGCAACGGAAGGTTTAGCATAAATAATTTCTCAAATTATTTAACCACACATCTAAGCATGCAATTTTATCTTGTGTACACAAGATCATATATTTGAAATTTTTGCAGAAACATAAACTAATTTACGTATTACCTCGCGTAACTCGAAGGAAGGGACGAGATCCAACCGTAAGCATCCCTTGGAAGCTCCGCCTCTATTCGCGTCCACGCCGAGTATCTTCGGGATGACTTCGCAAAGCCACGAGTTTCGTGTTCTCGAGAACTACTAGATTCTCCGAGAACGCGACAAGAAAAACCAAGAGAGAAGTCGGAAGACTAACCACAAAAGGATGGCCGGAATCAAAATTCCGGCGAAGCAAAAGAAGAGGCTTGCGGCAAAAAGATCCTTGCGGCAAACTCTAATTCTGGCAGCACCTTCTTCCGACCAAGAGATGGTGGTCGGCAGGGAAAGGGCAGGGGCGGTTGGCTGGTGCTCCTTCTTGGGGCTGGTTGGCGCACGGCAAGAAGGGGAGAAGTGAAGGAGAGAAAGAGAGGGAGAGAGCATATGCCTTCATCTCTATGATTCACACCCAAGCCTTGCCTTGGGTCCTTTATATAGTGGCCTCTTAACCATCAAGCCTCTCAAATATGGAATAACTTATTCCATCATGCCAAGTTTGATTTTATATCATGGTTAAAATCATATTTTAATTCATGATAAAAATCAATCAAGTCTCTTCTCTCCTATGGAATAAATTTCCTTATCATGGTAAATCAATCCATGATTGATTTTATAAAATAAACCAATCCATGGTCCATTTTAATTTCCATGAAAAATAAACCAAACCTTGGTTTATTATATAAAAATTTATATCATCCATAATTTTATAAAACAAACCACACTTGGTTTATTTTATAAATTGAACCAAAACCTTGGTTCTCTCCCTTTGTTGTGGCCGGCCAAGCAAAGAGGATGGCGGCCCTCTTTGGCCGACCCATCCAAGCCAAGCCCTAATGAATTAAACTTATTTAATTCATCTATTAAGTCTTCAAAAGACTTTAACCATTTTACGCTTCCGATGCGTCTCCAAAAAATTCAGATTCGACTTATCGTTTGACTCAACCAAACTTAATCTCTCTTGATTGGAAAATCCAATTTTTAACTCGTTTTAAATCCCTCGGATTACTCATAGTGCGTGTGACTAAATAGGCTTTTGATTTATATTGGTCGTCTATAATTAATCAATTAATTATAGAACGATCATGAGTGGCACCTAGTAGTACATCATGATCCCCAATTAATCGAAAGATCAATGGTTGACCTCAGAAATAATTCTGAAACCCTTCAGCAGTTATAATGAATCGTGCCCCATTGCCTTCACCATCTTATACCCACTTGGTTTAGGACATGGTCTATGTGTGTCAGTCCCCACTAGGCTGACTACGTCACACCTACCCCAAGTATCGTTTTCTCGTCCTACGAATTCTAATTACTCTCATGTATTTAAGAGATTCATACTCTGAACATGTCATGCTCTGGCCAGAGGCTTCGAGTAACAATCCGACGATAGGCCTCGGGTATACATCTCCTCGAATGGAGTGGTGAATCCTTTGTAGGTTGTTCAAACATCTTCGGGCACTTTGGCTTATAACCAATCATCATGGGTCCACACCTCCTTGGAGATGCTTGCTTAAGATGTCAAAGTATAAGTCTCCATGACCAAGATGACTTGAACACTGCAAGTCAAAGGAACATCACACTTAAGTTGCAGTAAGAACTTCACTGACATATCTATATGTAGACTACCATATGAAGTTTTACAGCCAGTCACTCCAATGAACTAGTTCCCTTAACTAGCATTCATGTTTATCTCCGGACATCTCAATGTCACCAGCCAGTGAGAATCAGCTGATTAGAGAAGAACCCATGCTAGTCTCAATAGAATTGTTAGTGTCCGTATTTATCAATTCATCGACTAGGTACAATTTCAATACTTCACAATTGCACATGTAGAGATAATCACTAGTTGTGAATTATCACAAATTCTCTCATGCTGTGAATTGTATTGCAGACATTCAGTAAATGAGTTTAAGATCTCAATCAAATACACAAACATGTATACTCAAATAGTGAATATTCATTTATTAGAATAAATGATTACAATCATAAGGCGATTGCCTTAGGACACTTCTCTCATATCACAAACCAACTCCCACTTGGCCTAATGCCAATCGCTTCAGTACCCAATACCACAGGCTCTAACATGACCCTCAAACTTACTTTGAGGCAAGGCCTTAGTTAAAGGATCCGCTAAATTCCTTTCAGTGGAAATTTTCTCAATTTGTATATCATTCCTACTTATAATCTCTCTGATCAGATGATAGCGGCGAAGCACATGTTTAGATCGCTGATGAGACCTTGGTTCCTTTGCTTGTGCAATAGCTCCATTGTTGTCACAGTAAACCGGTATTGCTTCATCAATGGTTGGAACCACACCAAGTTCTGAGATAAACTTTTTGATCCAAACTACTTCCTTTGCTGATTCCGAAGCTGCAATATATTCCGCTTCCGTGGTAGAATCCGCTACGGTGTCTTGCTTGGAACTCTTCCAACTTATTGTGCCTCCATTCAAAATAAATACGTATCCGGACTGAGATTTGGAGTCATCCTTATCTGTCTGGAAACTGGCATCTATATACCCACGTATTATCATATCACCTTCTCCATATATTAGGAGCACATCCTTAGTGTTTCTTAAGTACTTGAGGATTGTCTTGACAGCCACCCAATGATCCATTCCTGGATCAGACTGGTATCTCCTTGTGACGCTCAGAGCATACGATACATCGGGCCTAGTACATAATATAGCATACATGATAGATCCTATCGCTGATGCATAAGGAATCTTATTCATGCAAATCCTCTCGTCTTCTGTGCGCGAACACATAGACTTCGAAAGGTTGATCTCATGCCTGATGGGAAGGTAACCTTTCTTGGATTCTGACATGCTAAACCTTTCTAGCACTAGTCTATATATGTAGACTGCGAAAGACCAAGCAATCGTTTTGATCTATCTCTATAGATTCTAATCTCAAGGATATAGGTTGCTTCTCCCAGGTCTTTCATGGAGAAAGTTTTGGACAACCAAATTTTAACTGACTGTAAGACTGATATATCGTTTCCTATAAGTAATATGTCATCGACATATAACACTAGGAATACGACTGCACTCCCACTAACCTTCTTGTACACACAAGGTTCGTCATCGTTAATGAGTAACACGTCGTTCGATTCACTTATGAGAAATCCGTATCTCTCTGGAATATTGCATGTCCTATCAGACCTACAAAGAAGTGGTGTTGTTTTAGGTTCAACTGATAGCTCATCATTATGAGTTATTGGTTGTGGGTCTAGACTAGGTGTCTCTGTAATGTCTATTGGAGTTTCTTGAACTTCTTAAAGTTCAATGCTACTCCTACTGTTTTCTTGTAAAAGAAATTCTTTTTCTAGAAATATAGTATGCCTTGAAACAAACACCTTTTGTTCCAAGGGATAATAGAATTGGTAACCTTTCATTTCCTTAGGGTATCCAATAAATAGACATTTATCAGACTTAGCATCCAATTTGTCTGATACAGTCCGCTTTACATAAGCAGGACAACCCCATATCTTTAGGTGAGATAAATGAGGTTTCTTACTATTCCACGTCTCATATGGAGTAGTAGAGACTACCTTGGTCGGGACTCTGTTTAGTAAGTAAACAGCTGTCTTAAGCGCATAGCCCCAAAAGGATTTTGGAAGAGTTGCATGATTCATCATAGATCTAACCATGTCCATCAAGGTTCGGTTACGCCTCTCAGATACACCATTATGCTGTGGTGTATATGGCGGAGTCCATTGAGACAATATCCCATTGTCCCTAAGATAATCTTGAAACTCTTGACTTAAGTGTTCACCACCCCGATCGGATCGAAGTATCTTAATACTTTTGCCAAGTTGTTTCTCTACTTCACTTCTGAACTCTTTGAATTTCTCAAAAGCTTCATATTTGTGTTTCATTAAGAACACATACTCGAATCGTGAATGATCATCGATAAAGGTAATGAAGTAGCTATAGCCTCCTTGTGCAAGAGTTGACATTGGTCCACATACATCAGTATGTATTAGACCAAGCAATTCTCCCACTGGTTTACCTTTTTCGGAAAAGGGTAATTTGGTCATCTTGCCTTTTAAGCATGATTCGCATGTATCAAATGAACCGGGTTCAAATGATTCCAGAATTCCACATCGGTGTAATTTGGTCATGCGTTTCTTACTTACATGGCCAAGACGACAATGCCACATATAGGAGTCTATTTGATTATCTATTCGAGCACGTTTGTTGCTAACTTCGATATTGAAAACGTCACCAGATAAATCTAACGTGTAGATACCATTGCATAATGTTTCGGTCCCATAAAGAACACCATTTAAAGTTATGTATCAGCAATTGTTACTAAAAGTTATATGATAACCCTTTTCATTCAAGCATGAAATAGATACAATGTTCTTTATTAACCAAGGAACAAAATAATAATTATCCAATTCTAAGACAAGTCCAGTAGGGAGCTTTAGCAAATATGTTTTGATGGCAATAGCAGCAATCTTTGCTCCATTTCCAACTCGCAAATTCGCTTCTCCCTTGACGAGTCTTCTTCTATTCCTTAGCCCCTGTATGTCATTACATATATGTGAGCTACACCCAGTATCAAGTACCCAGGTGTCCGAGGAAATAGAGTGACATTGAATAACGAAGATACCTGAAGAGGATGGGGCATCGGATGCCTTCTTCTTCAAGGACTCAAGATAAACCTTGCAGTTTCTTCGCCAGTGGCCCTCCTTGCCGCAGTGATGGCAAGTGTCTTTTGGTGCCTTTTCAATCTTTTTGGCCTTTTTCTTCCTTCCCTTATTTTGTTCTTTGGGCTTCCTCTTAGAGCCTTTCTTTGAGGAACCAACTAACAGTACCGTCTTCTGATCCTACTTTACAGAAGGCTCTACAGTCTTCAGCAGGTTAAGCAACTCAGGAATGGTAGTCTCCAGTTTGTTCATCCGATAGTTCATCACAAACTGTGAGTAACTCTTGGGCAAACAATGCAAAATTAAGTCAATACTTAGTTCGTGATCCATTGCAAATCCGAGTGTGCCTAGTCGCTCAATGTACCCCAACATCTTCAACATAAACTGTGAAACAGAAGTGTCTTCCTGCATCTTAGAGGTGAAGAGGAGTCTGGAGACCTCAAACCTTTCGGATCTCGCCTGCTCGTCAAACAGCTCATGAAGATGGAAGACGATGGTATGAGCATCCATATGCTCATGCTGCTTTTGTAGCTCAGGTACCATAGCGACCAGCATGATGCAACTCGCAAGTTCAGAATCGACCACATGTTTCTGATAGGCCACTAACTGGTCTGGAGTTGCATCTTCAGTAGGATGGTTGGGAAGTTGTTCTTCAAGGACATAAGCAAGCTTTTCTGCCTTGAGGACTATCCTCAGGTTTCGAAGCCAGTCCATGAAGTTTGGACCAGTTAGCTTATTGGTGTCCAAAATGGGACGCATATTCAGAGAAGACATGATTAGGTGATTATCCTAGAAATACAAATTGAGGTTATGTGATGAGAATGATAAAGAATGCATCAATATACATTAACTAAATCCTATTTATTTTTTGAATTGAATAACCCTTTTTATCAATTCGGGAGATCGTAGGAACATCTCCAAATAGGTTGATAACCAACCATAGATAAGAACAACCATGGCTAGAGTCCATCAAGTTATTCTTAGCTATGAAGGTAAGTAATTATACCGATTACATATTATACATATGTAACTATCACATTATGCTATCAACTAATTGAATGTTTGCATAAATCATTGGGTTGTTAACTCATTAACAAGTATGCAACAATATAGATAGCACCCAACTGCACCTCTCTTTACATCGACCTTGGTTGTGGCACAACAAATCGATTCTCCAAGCTTAAGGCTGACCCATTAATCAAGAAATAGTTTTAATATGGTTGGAGCTCATTCAATCGTTTAGTCAGGCTTGGATGTGTCCAACAACCAAAACTAAGGATCGACCTCTGACTCCAACTATATTAATCATAAACTAATTCCATGGTTTGAACATGTTGAGGTTCAAGTCGGGCATGGATGTGTCCATTAACCCAAACGAGAAATAAAACTCCGGTTCTAACCATATTAATGGAAGGTGTTGGCCTTAATATTTTGTAAGGGGTTTTGGGTCTCATCCTTTTCTTTTATGCACATTCATGACATATAATTATGTCATGTTCTAACGATTTCCTTAATAAAGTATGTATGTGACTTAATTTATCAAGTCTAATTAATTGTATTAGGAACCGGATTTCCTAATTCTAATTTCATACTTTATTCAAGGAATTGTTTTGGGAAATAATTTCCTTAGTTATCATAATCAATTTCAGAAATAATATGTTTAAGACTTTGATTTCTCTAAATCAAATCTTATTAAATTAAGAGACAGATTCCCTTAATTCAACCACATATTATTTTCATGAAAATCTTATTTAAGAAAATATACTCTATAGGAAACAATTTTCCTAATTAATTTTGGAGACACTAATATGTCAGAGCATCACCTCATAAATCAAATAAGGAAATTATCGTGTGAGAATCACCTCAAAAATTTCCAAGATTTGATCACATATTTTATTTATGGAAAATTAATATCAATAACTTAATTTGGATGGCTCCCCGAGGCTCAATCCAAATTAAACATTTGACAATTTAAATTCAATTTAAGAAATTTAATTCTAACAACTAACTTTAAATTGGACGGCTCCCCGAGGGTCAATCCAAAATAAATAATTTTGTAAATAATTTAATTTCCAATTATAAATTTAAATGTCAATTAATATTCCCATAATTTGTCTAGACTTTCTTGAAAGAAAGTGCCCAAAATTGTGTGCTTTCCATAAATGGAAAGTTTCCAAAAATAAAAGGTTTTCAGAATAATTATAAGTTTTTGGTACAAAGAAAACATACGTTTTTCCAAAATTGAAAAATTTTCTAAAATATGAAATTTCCAAAATTGGAAGGTTTCCAAAAATAGAAAGTTTTCACAATTATCATAAAATTTTAGAAACAGAGATATTTCAAAAGTATGCGAAATTTCATCAAGATTACCAAACTTTGAAATTCCTAGATTGAAAATTTACCATAATTGGAAAGTTTCCATAATTGAAAATTTTCCAAAATTGAGATCATGATAAAGCTTTCCGCAAAACAATTATATGATTATGTCGAACACAAACCTCGGCTCTGATACCACTGTTGAGACCGGGTGCATGTTGACATGGATGCGGGTTCGTAATTTTAAAATTAATTACGTGCAGCGGAGGTTTAGCATAAATAATTTCTCAAATTATTTAACTACACATCTAAGCATGCAATTTTATCTTGTGTAGACATGTTCATATATTTGAAATTTTTGCAGAAACATAAACTAATTTACGTATTACCTCGCGTAACTCGAAGGTAGGGACGAGATCCAACCGTAAGTGTCCCTTGGAAGCTCCGCCTCTATTCGCGTCCACGCCGAGTATCTTCGGGATGACTTCGCAAAGCCACGAGTTTCGTGTTCTTGAGAACTACTAGATTCTCCGAGAACGCGACAAGAAAAACAAAGAGAGAAGTCGGAAGACTAACCACAAAAGGATAGCCGGAATCAAAATTCCAGCGAAGCAAAAGAAGAGGCTTGCGGCAAAAAGATCCTTGCGGCAAACTCTAATTCCGGCAGCACCTTCTTCCGGCCAAGAGATGGTGGTCGGCAGGGAAAGGGCAGGGGCGGCCGGTTGGTGCTCCTTCTTAGGGCTGGTTGGCGCACGGTAAGAAGGGGAGAAGAGAAGGAGAGAAAGAGAGGGAGAGAGCCTATGCCTTCATCTCTATGATTCACACCCAAGCCTTTCCTTGGGTCCTTTATATAGTGGTCTCTTAACCATCAAGCCTCTCAAATATGGAATAACTTATTCCATCATGCCAAGATTGATTTTATATCATGGTTAAAATCATATTTTAATTCATGATAAAAATCAATCAAGTCTCTACTCTCCTATAGAATAAATTTCCTTATCATGGTAAATCAATCCATGATTGATTTTATAATATAAACCAATCCATGGTTCATTCTAATTTCCATGAAAAATAAACCAAACCTTGGTTTATTATATAAAAATTATATCATCCATAATTTTATAAAACAAACCACACTTGGTTTATTTTATAAATTGAACCAAAACCTTGGTTCTCTCCCTTTGTTGTGGTCGGCCAAGGAAAGAGGATGGAGGCCCTCTTTGGCCGGCCCATCCAAGCCAAGCCCCAATGAATTAAACTTATTTAATTCATCTATTATGTCTTCAAAAGACTTTAGCCATTTTACGCTTCCGATGCGTCTCTGAAAAATTCAGATTCGACTTATCGTTTGGCTCAACCTAACATAATCCCTCTTGATTGGAAAATCCAATTTTCAACTCATTTTAAATCCCTCGGATTACTCATAGTGCGTGTGACTAAATAGGCTTTCAATTTATGTTGGTCGTCTATAATTAATCAATTAATTATAGAACGATCATGAGTGGCACCTAGTAGTACATCATGATCCCCAATTAATCGAAAGCTCAACGGTTGACATCAGAAACAATTCTGAAACCCTTCAGCAGCTATAATGAATCGTGCCCCATTCCCTTCACCATCTTATACCCACTTGGTTCAGGACATGGTCTATGTGTGTCAGTCCCCACTAGGCTGACTACGTCATACCTAGCCCAAGTAACGTTTTCTCGTCCTACGGATTCTAATTACTCTCATGTATTTAAGAGATTCATACTCTGAACATGTCATGCTCTGCCCAGAGGCTTCGAGTAACAATCCGACGATAGGCCTGGGTATACATCTCCTCGCAAGGAGTGGTGAATCCTTTGTAGGCTGTTCAAACATCTTCGGGCACTTTGGCTTATAGCCAATCATCCTGGGTCAACACCTCCTTGGAGATGCTTGCTTAAGATGTCAAAGTATAAGTCTCCATGACCAAGATGACTTGAACACAGCAAGTCAAAGGAACATCGCACTTAACCTGCAGTAAGAACTTCACTGACATATCTATATGTAGACTACCATATGAAGTTTTATAGCCAGTCACTCCAATGAACTAGTTCCCTTAACTAGCATTCATGTTTATCTCCGGACATCTCAATGTCACCAGCAAGTGAGAATCATCTGATTAGAGAATAACTCATGCTAGTCTCAACAGAATTGATAGTGTCCGTATTTATCAATTCATCGACTAGGGACAATTTCAATACTTCACAATTGCATATGTTGAGATAATCACTAGTTGTGAATTCATCACAAATTCTCTCATGCTATGAATTGTATTGCGGACATTCAGTAAATGAGTTTAAGATCTCAATCAAATACACAAACATGTATACTTAAATAGTGAATATTTATTTATTAGAATAAATGATTACAATCATAAGGTGATTATCTTAGGACACTTCTCTCATATCACTAACACGCCATGCCCCCTAGCGGATCACATGATGTCTCTTCTGGACTCCTCGGCCAAGCCCGGGGCCCCACCTGCACTAGGATCTTCAGCGAGACCCCAGACATCATCTCCACTATGCTTCCCGGCAAATAGGGTCAAACATGAGGTTCCACCTCCGCTAAGTCCTTGGGTAAGAAACACTCTTTCATCTCCTATGTCTTCCCCAGTGGGGTTGGCAACTCCCACCGTATACAAGGGCAGAAGAAGAGGCATTGGCATCTCGCCGTAAGGAGTCTGCAAGGAGAAAGAAAGTGAAATTAATGGGAAGGAGGGTTCACCCCTATCCCCATCTTTATAGTGACCACTGCCTCACTGTGCATTTAATGCAGGCATGGCGCGGGAACAGCAACAACCGCCAATCCTGAAGCGTCGCATCGAATAATATGCCTCCGCTGCACCTAGGAACCCGCAACTCTTTTTGACTCAATTCAAAAGATTGCTTGGGATGCGGAGATGACAGTTCAGAGGCCCACACCACTCCCTGAGAAAGAAGGGTTGCTAGAGGCCCAACAGGGAAATAAATACAAACATGGCACTTGGGCTTGCGGAGTTATCCTAGGAGATCCGTACCTAGGGTCAACCCTAAAAAACTCCTATCTTTCTATTGTCTGAGCCCTCGCTGCGAAGACCAATGACACGTGGAACCTGTAACGCCCGCTTTTTTTTTCCTAAAGCGGCGTTACGCTAACGTACTTAGGGGCATGTGAACATCGTAAGGCAGCGGAATACTTAAATTTTACATATACATGCACCTATCTATCCTTCCTAACATGGTGACATGGAACTTAGCATAGTAATATCATACTTAGCATCATAGCATACTTAACATCATATCATACTGAACATCATGTCATAAAGTCACCTAAGTCTTTCAGTAAGCACATAAGTAGCAAACGTAAAGTTTTAGCTTAAGACTTGTAAATGTATCTCTTCCTTGGCCAAGTCACTACCACACATATATTCTTGTCCCTCCTGCTGCTTCCCCCTATTGTCCTCTTGCTTGATCTGCGGTACAAGGAAATAAGACTATAAGCACATAGGCTTAGTAAGACTCTTTCCTACTCACTAAAACCATTCGTCACTTAAACATAAGCACACAAAACATTAACATAACTTGGTGCTTGGCATGAATCATAAGCATAGACTTCAACCATTCTTACCAATATCTACGCATGGCATACATATAAACATAAAAGCATAATTAACATGGCATGATACATGGCATACATATAAACATAAAAGCATAATTAGCATGGCATGATACATGACATACATATAAACATAAAAGCATAATTATCATGGCATGATACATGGTATACATATAAACATAAAAGCATAATTATCATGGCATGGTACATGGCATACATATAAACATAAAAGCGTAATTAACATTATTATCTTGGCATAATGCATAGCATGAATGAATGCATGAGTCAAATGCATGTACATAAGGATGCTTACTTTTAAAACCATACTTTTAAATACTTAAACATAATCATAACATCATTGGGGTCCCCGGCTTGTACCACATACATACATCATAAGCGCGCATCCCTAAGTAGATACGAGGTAGCGAGCCCCGACCTACTAGGGTAAGGACAGCATAGTCGGTAGTCCCAGAACTGGGGCGTTCTTAAGGTGCCCATCCCTGTTGCACAGCTACGGTAGTGCCAGAACCGTGGACAGCATAGTCGGTAGTCCAAAACTAGGGCGTTCTTAAGGTACCCATCCCTTGGACCCATACTTCGGTTCGGTACAAGCCCATTCATAAAGTAAAATAACTTCACATGCTTCGTTATTCATGGAACATTCATGGCATACTTAAACATAGCATAACTTTGTTACATGAAGCATGACATAAATCATACTTGACCTTTCATCGTTCATACTTAATACCTAGCATCATGATGCCCTAAGGCATAAGCATTATCTTCATTCATAAACATGACATGCTTACATAAACATCATTCTTGTTCATAGTGCTTGCATAATCATGATACATAAGGTATGCACTACATTGCATTCATAAAACATGACATATTCACATAGATCATTCTCCTAATTCATCTACTTGCATGATCATGATACATAAGATAAGCCTTGCATTACATTCATAAAACATGACATATTCACATAAACATTCTCCTAATTCATCTAACTTGCATGATCATGATACATAAAATAACCATGGCATCTAACATAATCATATCAAACATGAACTATAACGCCTAAGGTTAGGGTTAAAGATAACATAATTTCTACCACATGCTTGAACCTATATATCATAATAAGCCATAAACCATCATTCTTGAAACCCTAACTCCACCTAAACCCCATTTACATGGCTTGGCCGAAACTTGTAAGGAAAGGGTTCAACCATTCCAATGACATGTAAGGTAGCATAAGGTAAATACAAGACCATACATTACTTATAAGTCATAGGAAGCTATTAGGGCTCATGTTTTAGGGTTAACCCTAACTCCTAGCCCTTCTTCCTAGGGTTGGCCGAAACCCACATGGACCATGGGTCCATGGAAAATTTATAAAAATTCAAATTAAACATCTAACACCACCCATGTCATACCATAGGAGCCATTGGAACCCATACTTGCCACAAACCCTAACTCCTTGCCCTATTACCCATCTTGGCCGAAACTTGTAGGGCCTCTAGCCATGTGAAAATTCACATAAAACATCCTCAACCTCCCTTTTATCCTTAGGGTATACAAGACATACACTTGGAGGGTTAAATCCATCCCTTGCCATGGACTCCTTATCATGGTCCCAAGCCCTAGAAGTTCTTAGGGTATTCCAAAAATTCCTAAAAATAATACTTATTCTCTAAACATCATGAAAACATTTTAGAAAGCATGATTTAAATTTTTAACATCATCATGGACCCAAAACCCATGGTGGCCGAATACTTTAGGGTCCCAAAACATGGTTTTCTCAACATCAAATCTAAAACCAACTTTATATTATGGTAAAAATCACAAAGGAACTATTATACCACAAGTGAGGGAGTCTTACCTTAGGGTATCTTGGTTTTAGACCTTAGGTTTGGGAGAAGGATGAAGACCTTTGTGCTTTTTAACCACCTCTAGCCTTTGTAACCTTGAACAAGAATCTTGGATCTTGAAGGAGTGGACTTCTTGTGGACTTTTTCCCAAAGAAAACCCTTCCTATGGGGTTCGGCTAGAAGGAGGAAGAAGGAGAAGAAATGTGGCTTGGTGGATGAGGAGAAGAGAAATGAACCTTAATGGTTAAGTTATCTCTTATTTATGCACCATGAAGAGGAGTAAGTGAAGAGACATGGTGCCTTCTCTCATGTGACTCTTCACTTCCTCTAGCCTTAACAAAAATTTACTTCATTCCCTCATAGCACTCCCTTGCTAGGTGAATTGGTTAGTGCATGCATGATTGTAGACTAGGTCCAAGGTTCAATCCTTGGTGTATGCACTTTATTTTTTATTTTCTTTTTATTCATTTTTTTCTTATTTTTGAAAATTCCCTAAAATTCCCCCATAATCATGCTAAAATTCCAAATTACAATTCTTTTATATTTATATTAATTTCTACCTAATTAAAACTCATTTTTGAAGCCCATATAAGGCCCATTAGTACTTAACTTCTCAATTTAAATGAGAAAATCAGGTATCTCCAGCCTAGGGTTCGTACTAATATCTCTAGGTTCCTCGGAAAATTATCTAGACATGATCAATATTTTAAGGAAAATATTAAGATAATTTTCTGGGTCGTTACAGAACCAGACCCAAAGGCATGCATGAGACAGTAAGGTAAAGAAATGTTGTCATTTCAATCAAAATTAATACGGCAGGGCCCAGTCCCCTGGTAAACATATGATCCCACAACTCTTGGTCCTCAAGAGGGAGCTCCTCTCCAATTCAGCCGACACTCATAAACTCGAGTCAACACTTGGAGGCAGAAGTTGATCCTTCTTCAGTTGATCGATGGTCCCGTGGAAGCCATGCTTCAAGTGCTTCATTACCTGGTCAGCAAGGATAGCACCAAATTCATCCGATTCCAAGAATTTGGCCTTGAAGTCCGCCTCAACCTCTTTACTACTTGAAGTATCAGTCGTCCGAAGGTCGTGCAACTCGGCCTTGGCAGCCTCCTTGTCGCGCTTCAACTGTTCCACCTCGGCAAACATTCTATCTTGCTCTGCCAGGGTCTCCTGGAGTCTGTCTGACGCTACCCATACCTCCGATCGAGCCTAGGCCAGGTCATCCTAGAAGATAGCCAGGCAATCAGTTGCCATCAGGAGGTCGGACTCCTTCTGGCTGAGCTGCTGTGCTTGATTCTGAACACGCACATTCAACCTCTCGGTCAAGGCCGTCATAAGTCAGAGGTTGTAACGCCCGCCCCTTTACCGTTAGGCGGCGCATTACTTTAACCCTTTTTTTTCTTACTTACTTATATCATTGCGTATGAATCTAACATTGCAGCGGAAATAAAACATAACTAAAAGCATGTGCAACGATAAGGAAGTAATAACATCATATAACATCTAATATCATCCATACTTAAATAACCTCCAAAAGAACTAGCAAGTATCATGCATAAAGTAGCAACATACGTCTTATTAGAAATAAGAACTAAGTCTATAGATGGCACTAAAGTGGATCGATTAGTCAAGTCACCACCACACACATTAGCCCTTCCTGCAGCTTCCCTTTCTTTAGTAGTTTCTATATTGATCTGCAACATAAGCAAACAACTATAAGTATGAAACTTAGTAAGCTCTTTCCTACTCACTAAATCCATACGTCGCATGCATTTTAAAGCATATAACATTTCATGGATAGCATAAAATTCATAAGGCACATAAGATACATGAAGACATATAAACATAGAACATGTGCATTTCAAAACATTAGGATGCTCTTTGGAAAACATACTAAATAATACTTTAAAATCATATACATCATCTTCTTTGGGGTCCCCGGCTTTGTACCCATTCTTTCTTTTGCGCGCATACCCCTATGTAGGATGCAAGGTAGCTAATCCCGACCTACAGGGGTCTACATTCTAGACTTACTATCTTTCAGCCTAGGGACAGCTTCGGTAGTCCAGAACCGTGGATCTTTTTTAAGACCCGGTACAAGCCATTCTTTAAAGTAAAATACATATATGCATTCTTTTCTTTTCTTTCTTTCTTTCATATAGAACATGCATTCCTTTCTTTCTTTCTTTCTTTTATATTGCATGTACTATAGACATTCAATCATTCATAATCATAAGCATACTTTCATATATAGAACATGCATTCTTTCTTTCTTTCATATTGCATGTACTATAGGCATTCAATCATTCATAAACATAGGCATACTTTCATGGCATAATCATTAGCATAAATAGCAAGACATGGAAGGACCTCTCTTTTAACACATGTAAGTGAAGCAACCATCATGCTAGTTTCATCAATACATCATACTTATAACATGCTTCTCTTAATTAAGGCAACATGTTAGTTTAATCTTTCTTTTCTCATCTTAATATATGCTGGCCGAAACTTCATAGCAAGGATATCATAGCATAAGAGTCATATAATCATGGAAATAAAAACATACATTACATAAGAGGTCATTTACAAGTACACTGGTAGTCTAGACTTCACTAAACACTAGTTTAGATGCATGAATTGTACTTGAACTTATTCTTAGCCTTTATTCTAGTAACTGGCCAAAATTCACAGTATGTATAACATGGTATAAAAGTTCATATAACATGTAAACAAATACATATTTTACCATTAAGGTCATATACAAGCATAAAGGTAGTCTAGGCTTCATTAAACACTAGTTTAGGGGCATGTTTTGTACTCGAACCTATTCTTAACCCCTATTCTTGTAATTTGTTGAAACTCACAGTAGGGATTTAATAGCATAATCATTCACCTAACATGAGAATAAAAGCATATTTTTCATAAGAATTCATTCACAAGTGCAAAAGTAGTTTGTACTTCACCAAACACTAGTCTAGGTGTACGATCTAGAGTTCTACTTGGATTATCATGCATATGGGTACATGTAACATTTTTCTAAACATCAATACATAGAATGAAGCATGAGTTTAGGCTCAAACAACTTAGATAAGGTACTGACCCTAAGGTATAAATTATTTCCATCATGAAATAAAACACCCAATCACATGCATATCACTTGATTTAACCATAACTTCATGAAGGTCTATAAAAATCTGTTTTAAGGCATAATTTAAGGTCCCTTGGCCGAATGTTATAGCGGTCCCTTAGCATAGATTCCACAAAATTTTGTGGCCTAAAACATTTATATAGCAAGGAAACAATGATTAGAACAATAGCCTACTTCATGCATCAACATTTATCCATTTCATGACTTGGCCGAATTCTTCCAAGTCCTTTATATCATGGAGGGCATTCAAACACCATGTATCCATCATATATTCATTACAAAAAGGTAGTAACAATTTCATGAACTCTTCCTTTAAGTTTTTGGACATAGAAAAGGGGGTATCCCTTTAGGGCTGAAACTTCCCTCAAGGTTTTCTTCCATTCTCTTTCACCCAACATCACAAGTAACATAAAAATCATAAAAAATACATAAAAAAGCCATTATGTTGTAGGTGAGGGAGTCTTACCACTTGTTCTTATGTTCCCAAAAGATCTCCAAATTTTGGAGAAGAAAAGACCTCTTAAACTCTAGTACTCCTCTTGTTCTTCTCTTCTTTTGGTCCGGTTTTCTCTAGGAGGTGAAGGACTTGAAAATGGTAGCAAGCGGACCAAGGATTTCGGTGAGGAAGAGGAGGAAGGAGAAGAGTTTGGTGGAGAGAAAAGGGGAAGGTTTCTTGGTCGAAATGCATTAGGCATTTCCTCCTCTTCATGACCTTTTATGATGAGTAAAGAGGCAAGCACCTCTTTAATGGTGTCTCTTCATCTTCTTTGTGTCTCTTCATCTTCTTTCCCACTTATCTACAATTCCCCATCCTCTTCTAATAGCACTCCCTTGCTAGGTGAATTGGTTAGTACATGCATAGTTGTACAAGAGGTCCAAGGGTCAATCCTTGGTGAATGCACTTTATTTTTTATTTTATTTTCATTTTATTTTCTATTATTTCCGAAAATTCCCCTAAAAATCCCCCATAATTATGCTAATATTCCTAATTAAAATCCATTTATATTTATATTAAATTTTGCCTAAAATCTACCAATAATCATGGTACTAGAAAGCCCATATAAGGCTCATTAGTACTTAGTTTCTCAATTTAAATGAGAAAATCATGGATTTCTAGGCTAAGATTCATACTAAAATCTCTAGGTCACTCGGAAAATTATCTAGACATGATCAATATTTTAAAGAAAATATTAAAAAAATTTTCGGGTCGTTACAGAGGTCACCCGACAACTTCTTCTCTCTCACCTGATGCTGATCCCGCTCCTGCATCACCTAGAGCATGTAACGACCCGACCCATTTGGCGGCCCATTCGGCGACCCCTTATTTTTCTGTGGGTCATCGACCGTCGACCGTGTCGTTACCTTACTAGGTCTTCCCACCACTAGATAGTGGATTTTTCCTTCCCCAGGATTCGAATCCTAGACCCAGGCTTAAGTACTAGTTCTTTATGAATCCTGGTAACCAATTAAGCTAAACATGTAACGCCCGCCCTTCCCGCCTTACGATGTCGGCGAAAGGCGGCGCTACGCGAACATACATATACGCATATGGAGATCTTAATGCAGCGGAATAATTAAAACTTCATACATATGCGTTTAAACCATGCAATTAAAACTTGAATCATGTTGACATATTTTAGCTATCATCCTTAAACATGGTTACTTGGTAAACTTAGCATTGTCGTAACATAAAAAAATGTAAGACATAGCATGTGAGACATAACATTCTTGAACATGCTTGTATTAAACATAACTTATCCTACCTTCAAGCTTAAAGCCAACATATTATTCTAAACGAACACATCATGGTATAGCATGTTAACATCATAATTTAGCAATGATAAGTATAGCAATAAAGCATGATATAGAAATCAACATAAGTTGTTCATAAGCAACATAGGTAATAAAATTTTCCTAGTAAGTTGTTCTTTAGGAAAACCATCATAAAGTATAGCATGAAAACTAAATATGACATTTATGAGTAATAGGATCTTTTTCTTTTTCTTTTGCCATGTCACTGCCACACACACACTTGCCCCTCCTACTGCTTCCCTTAGCTTAGTATCCTCTTGCTTGATCTGCGGTATAAGAAAATAAAACTTATAAGCACATAGGCTTAGTAAGACCCTTTCCTAGTGACTAAAACCATACGTCACATATAGTCAATGGAAAGGCATAACATAGAGAGTGTACATAAAACAAAAGTATATCATGAGAAGGTATTCATAAAGCATTTGACATGAGGAGGCATATAGATGTACATGAAAACACATAATCATATAGAAGTGCCGAACATGTAATGAAAGTGCATAGAGCTCATGGCATAAGAAGTACTTGACATAAAATATAAGCACATAAAATACTTGACATGGAATAGATGCATGACATGAATGATTAACATGAGTTAAATGCACATAACATAAGGATGCTTATTTGAAAATCATAATTATAAGTACTTAAACATAAATCTCAACATCAAGGGGGCCCCGACTTGTATCACATACATCCATTATTTGCGCGCATCCCTAAGTAAATGCGAGGTAGCTAGTCTCGACCTACTAGGGTACTAGGCTACCTTCAGCCTAGGGACAGCTACGATAGTCCAGAACCGAGGCTTTCTAAGGAGCCCATCCCTGTTGGACAGCTATGGTAGTCTCAAAACCGAGGCTTTCTAAGGAGCCCATCCCTTGGACCCTACTTGGGTCCGGTACAAGCCCATCCATAAAGTAAAATAGCTTCACATGCTTCTTTTTACATCATAAGAAATTGCTCTTGGCATTTCATCAGGCATAGAACTTACATAGCATAATTAAAGACATAAACATGATCTTAATACATGAAATATGGTATAAAGCATACTTAGCATTTCATCATTCATAGTTAATGTATAACATCATTATGCCTTAAAGGCACAAACATAGACTTGATTCATAAGGTATGTCATGCACACATCATTATGCCTTAGAGACATGAACAACATCTCAATTCATAAGGCATGACATACATACATAATTATGCCTTAAAGGCATAAATATCATCTTAGTTCATAAAGCATGCATGATCATGGTACATAAGGTAAGCATGCATGGGTAAGTTTTTTTTTTCATACATGGTACATATCACATAGCATACATGATCATGGTATCTATCATAAAGCATGTATGGGTAAGATCCATATGAACATGATACATACTACATAGGTTCATGAAATTCAACATAAAACATGCGTAGGTCTACATAACCATAATATATATATCATAATACATATGTTCAAGGCATTTAACATAATGCATGCATAATTCTACATAAACATGATGCATACTTAACAACACATGTGTTCATGGTATATGGTTTAAAACATCCATGAATTAAAACCTACTAAAACATGACACATAACATAAGCATACAA
Source organism: Boesenbergia rotunda (assembly GCA_024364735.1). Lineage (NCBI taxonomy): Eukaryota > Viridiplantae > Streptophyta > Magnoliopsida > Zingiberales > Zingiberaceae > Boesenbergia > Boesenbergia rotunda. The sequence continues at coordinate 67,115 of JAGFNQ010001596.1, forward strand.
GGTCGTGATGCATAGCACATAAAGTTAGGATTTAGGCACCATAAAATTCATACAACATACTTGAACATATATTTACATCATACTGAGCCATAAACAAGTACACTTGAAATCTTAGCCTAACCCAAACCTTAGACTTAGGTGCTTGGCCGAAAGTTTGTAAATGAAAGTCCCATTATTCAAGCAACATATGAGATACCATAACTAACGTAACGCCCATACCATACATACAATGCCATAGAAGCCATTAGAACACATGATTGGGGCTAACCCTAATTCCTATCATGGAAAGGGGTCTTGGCCGAAACCCTAGAGGGGTCACAAGGTCTTGGAAAATTCGTATAACTCACAATTAACATCCATTGTATCATAGGGAATCATAATAAGCATGCTTGGAGGGTTAGATCTAATCCTAACCATGAAAAGGGGAGGGGGCCGAAAACTTCATAAGGGGATTTGGGTGCTACAAAAATTCCACAACTCACAATTCATTCTTATTTATCATGAGAAAGCATTAGGAAGTATAAGTTGTCGGATCGAGAGAAAACGATAGAGGGGGGCGTGAATATCGTAAGTCGTTTCAGATTGAAAAAGAGAAAATGCAGCGGAAAAAAATTAAAACAAAACAATACACGAACACCAAGATTTTACTTGGTTCGGAGTCGCGGTCGGCTCCTACTCCAACGCCCATGGTCGTTGACCGTTTACTGCGGGCAATTCTATATGCGAAAACAGTTTACAAAAAGATGTTACAAGAGTAGTACAGTAAACTAAAAAAAATAGCTCTTCATTAACGACATCCGGTGTGGATTGTATTTTGGAGCAGGGGGACGTCGTCGGCGCTTGTATCTCGAGTTGGGAGGTTTCCGGAGTAGAGCGCTGGAGCAGAAGAGCGAAATTGCATTGGAAGAAGTGTTGTTGGAAGCCTTGGGGTCGAGGGGCTATTTATAGCCTCCGGGGGCGCCCAGAACGTTGGGGGCGCCCCCCCCCCCACGTGTCAATCGATCCGAGCAACTCTCAGTCAGCCGTTATCCCTACAGGATTGGGCTGAGGTTTGACCGGGGGTGCCCAGGACGCTGGGGACGCCCGGGTTGACTCAATCCGCTGGCTTCTCGCTGGCTCGAGTTGATCCACTTCGTTAGCTTGAGCCCGGGACGCCCTGAGCATCCGGGGCGCCCGGGAGCACGAGGGCGCCCGGGAGCATGGGGGCGCCCCGCCCAGTGAACTACTGAAGCACTTCTTTGCTTAACTTGTTTTGCTTGACCTTGGGGGTGCCCGGGACCTCCAGGGCGCCCTGCTCAGCTGCTGCCTCTTTCCTTTGAGGTGTTTTGAGCTGCAGACACACGTTCCTTCGATCTTGCATCCAGGGTTAGTCCAAAAGAATACAAAGCAATAAAATATTGGGTTTATACAACCTTAGCTGTCTTGGTTCTGACTTTGGGTCTCCAAAATGGAACCCTAGGTCGAACCGACGCCTACTGTTCCATCGACGGGGAACACATCCTCACATACTCCTCTCAGGAGAATTTACCTGTTGCCAACCGGCTCCTCCGGTTAGACTTTTGCCCAGCAGTCCTTCACCAGGTGTCCAGCTGTCCTTTGCTAGGTCTTCAGTTCTAAGCAATCCTTCGCCTGGTGCCTAGCAGTCCTTCGCTAGGACTTTGTTTCCTGGCATTCCTTTGCCAGGTGCCTAGCAGTCCTTCGTTAGGACATTGTTTCCTGGCAGTCCTTCGCCAGGTGCCTAGTAGCCCTTCGCTAGGACTTTGTTTCCTGGCAGTCCTTCGCCAGGTGCGTAGCAGCCCTTCGCTAGGACTTTTCCTGCACACTTGAGTAACATTGTTAGATCACCAATAATACTTAACTTTGAACCCTTTGCAAATATCAAAACAAGGTTCGATATGGTGCTTCCTGCACCAACAATCTCCCCCTTTTTGATTTATGGCAACATAATTCAAAGTTAAGTAAAAATTACAACAGTTTAAGTAAGAAGGTTAAGACCAATAAAACATAGCAATTCTGAACAGTATAATGTCTAAAACCAATGTAATTTTGAAAAAAAAATTCTCATACTCCCCCTGAATAATTGTGTTATAAAACAACAATTAACTTAACTCTTAACATTGACCTTTCCTCCCCCTTTGACATATATCAAAAACATTTATGGGTGAACAACATATCTAACAGGGATTTTTGAGTTTTTCTAAGTGCTTCATGTTTTTGACATAGTGTTTTTCAAAAATAGAGTAAAAGCTTTTTCACTAACAAAACTTTTTACACTTAGATAATTTTTCATTTTGAAAAGTTTTGCAAGTCTAAATTTTGTTAAACAACTTTTACTTAGAAAAAAACATGCACTTTTGAAACACTTAGAAATTTTTGTAGCACTTTTTGAAAAAGAGATAAGAATTAGACAAAGTTTCCTTTCTCTCCCCCTTAATGTGAAATTCTTCTCCTTATGATTTAGACCATTTCTAAGATAAACTTTCTTTGAAAAAGGGAAGAAATTTAAGGAAAAATTTTGTTTACTTTTTCTGCTTTCCTCTTTAAAAATACTCTTTTTGAAAAATATATTTTGAAAAAGGTTTAAGGGAAAAATTGTGTATCAGAGCCTATGAGTTTTGAAAATAAAAATACTTAGTATAATTCTGAAAGTATAGCAAGCAGCTTAAATTGTACTAAAGAAAAACTTTACTTTAAAAAGTATTGTGAAATTTTTAAAAAAAAATTGTATTTGTAGGCATGTCTTTAGAAAATTCACGCACTTAGGACACTATTGCCTTAGAAAAACCTTTATTTGGAAAAGATTTTTCAAAAAAAATATTTTCATTTAACAGATAGTACATTTGGAAGAATACAAAAAAAATGTTATGCAAAAGAAAAGTTGAAACACATTTTCACTTTGAAAAAGATTGAAAAAATTGTTTTTTTTTAAACATGTTTAGTATTGCACTTTAAAAATTTTTCGTACTTTGTAAATATTAGTGCTTTGAAAAAGTATTAGTACTTTTGCAGGATGTTATGCATTTTTGACAAATATAAGTACTAATAAATACTTTTGAACATAATATTTTAAAAAAAAATTTAATGTTATTTTGAAAACATAATACTTTACTTGGCATGGTTTCCTTTCCAGTCTGACACAATCCTAGGAAATCTTGTTACCTACAAAGGCATTTCCCTCAGTGTCCTGGAAATTCTCCAAACTCAAGAAAATTTCAAAAAGTATTTCAAAATGGATTTACTAAGCCACAAAAACATTTTGAGAAATAGAATATTCATATTTTTAAAGGCAAATTAGTTGTATTTTCAAAAGAACTTTGAAAACTTGTGTATTAAAACAACTTATTTTGAAATGTTCAATAGTTCTTTTAATTTAACCTCCCCCTAAACATGACTTAGTCCTTGGAAGCTTGTTGACCACAAGTCATTCTTCCTCTGAGTCCTTAGGGGTCAGTTCAGATCAAAAGAATTATTTAATAATTTCAAAAATAATTGCCAAAGAAAAAACTTGTTAGAAATAATTTTTTTTGGTTTAGACTCCCCCTAAATTTGACACATCCTCGGAGTCCTTGTAGGTCATGAAGTGGACCTTCCTCTGTGTCTTTAGGGTATGTCAAAATCAAAAGCACAATTCTTAAAATGAATTTTGAAGTATTAACATTTTTAAAAAAATGATTGTTTGAAAGATATATGATAGTGTAGTTTTCGAAAAACATGAGTGATAGTTTGAAAACATAGTATTTTTAAACTTCTTCTTTTAATTTGAACTCCCCCTAAACCTGACACAGTCCTAGGAGGCTCGTTGACCACAAGTTAATCCTCCTCTTAGTATTAGAGTTTGATTCAAACAAAAAGAGAAGAAAACTAAGTTTAAAAGAGTATTTTGTTTTAATGATTTGAAACATAATTTCATTCTCCTATTTGAGAAAATGAATATAGAAAACTAAAAAGGGGAAATGATTTAAAAAAATAAAAGTTTTTTTTAAGTCCCAAAAAAAATATAAATATCTAAGCCCGGACTGCAGACAAAAAAAATATCCTAAGTAATCCCAAGGTGACTTTTTGCCATTACAAGAATAAACTGAATGTCTGAAAGAAATGTTTGTATAATGGTAAAGGAAAGAAATAAGTGTTATGAAATGAATTTCAGGTTAGTGAAAAAAAGAGACTTGATTTTAATTACAATGATTTGAAATATTAACTCTTAGTTAAAAAGTTAAATTTGATTTTTGAGAAAATTATAATTTAGAGGGTTAAGTTTGTTTAGTTGAATTAAATTTTAATTTTTAAAGTTGTTCAGTTGAATTAAATTTGAATTTGATTTAATTGAATTATTTTGAATTAATTTGAATTTGAATGAATTAAATTTAACTGATTTAATTAAGATTTAATTGAATTTAATCAAGATTTAATTGAATTTAATTAAGATTTAATTTAATTAAGATTTAATTGAATTTAATTGATTTAATTAAGATTTAATTTTGATTTAATTGAATTAATTTGAGTTTGATTTTGATTTAGTTGGTTGGGTTGGACTCAACTTTTAGGTCCTAAGCATCTCACCCATTTCTAAGTGACAAAACAGGATATCCTTAACTGTTTTGTGAAATGCATTAATTTTATCTTTGATGTTAACACTATGATTTAATTGAAGCTTGTGTTAGATTCGAGTTTAACAAATAATAATTTAAAAGTGAGTTTCGATAATTAGCTTCCAAGTCTTGGCGAGGCACAGAGGCCTTCTTTGGCCGTAGCCTTATTGGATCAACAATCCTTTTCTAGACAAAGCCTTTTAAAGAAAGATCATTTTCAAATCATTGTTTGAGACACTCTGGTCTAACTAGCTTAGGATTCGGAGGGGTAGCTTCGGCTAGTTCCACCGGACTAAAAAGACCAAATAAGGTACTCCTTACCCTACTTGATTCCTTAGTCAGGCTTCCCTAATTTACTATCATCAAACCCTGTCCTAATACTAGGTTGTTCAAGTTTCAATTTAATCGTTTTAGTCCTTAATCTAACCAATCCTAAATCTAAGCATAATAAAATATGCGAGAAAAGTAATCATCTAAGTCATGTCATAATTGTAATGATATTCTGGGTTTTTAGAATTAGCAAAATTGTGAATTAGGCTTTCTAGCATTTTGACCTTAACTAATTTGTATGAATTAATCATGTTATTCAAAGTAAATATTGGATTTTTAAATTCTGTAAATTTACCTTTTGATTCTCGGTTGGGAATCTCCCCCTTGATTCTAGCCATCTCTCTTTTGCTTGAATGTTTCTTCGACATTTTGTAGTGGTCGCGAGCCAACCAGACCAGTTTCCAAGGATCCCTTCCTTCGTCGTCAGATTCTGAGTCTGAGTCAGACTCAGGTACTGGTTGAGGCTTCTTCTTTGGTGGTTCTCTTGGAGCTTTTCCTGCACTAGAAATTGCACCTTCCTCGACCATTACAGTATCTGTTTGATTACTTAATAGTAATTCAAAAAAGGATTCAAAATTGGTTACCATTTTTGTCTCAGTCAATTCGTCTTCTGACTCTGGTTTGGATTCGGATTCAGACTCTGACTCGGCTATTTGTGCTTGGACCGAGAGTGCAAGACAGCTTACTTGATCTTCTTCTTCTTCGTCCGATTCCTCTGATGATTCGGACAACAAACCTTCAGAGTCTTCGATGTTGTATGTCTCTTCATGTAAGTTAATCAGTTTTTCCCACATCTCTTTAGCGCATTTGAATGGTCCAATCTGCTTGAATACTTCTTTTGTTATGCTGCATTGTAGGATTGCAGTCGCCTTTGCATCTGTTTCGATCATGTTGAGTGTTGGTTCATCCAATTTGTCCCAGGCGAGTGCTATCCCATCTTCTGTGGGGAATCTAAACCCCATTTGGATTATCATCCATAGATCTAGATGGGCCTTTAGGTGGGATTCCATTAGACTTCTCCAGGAGTTGAAATTTTCGCCAGAGAAGAGCGGTGGACAGGGACTGTTCCATTCTTGGTTGGCCATTTAGTTTAAACCTCATACACAAGAGAAACAATAGAAATGTACCAAGTCTTAGATTAGTAGTGCGGGAGAAGAGGAAAAATAGCCCAAAATAAATATTGCACGAATTTCGAGGCAGAATAATAAAATAATAAAAACAATTTATGACAAATTTTTGAAAATGTTGATTTTGTCAATTCTGAAAAGAAATAAGAATTCAACGTTGAAAATTTTGCTCGAATTAAGGTAACACGAATTTCGAGAAAAATATTAAAATAATAATAAAAAAAAGTTTATGACAAATTTTCAAAAATTGATTGTTTTAACAATTCTAACTTATGGTGAAAAAATGAGAATTCAAAATTGATAAACACACCTACAGATATTATTTATTTGAACTAAAAAGCGAGAAAGATCGAGTGGTGTTGCACCAATCTCGATTAACAAAAAGAAAAGAAATGAAATGAAAATTTTCGTAAATCTGAAAATAAATCTCAAATTGGTGGTTGCAGCCAAATTTGAGCTTCCCCGCTCTGATACCACTTGTTGGATCGAGAGAAAACGATAGAGGGGGGGTGAATATCATAAGCCGTTTCGGATTGAAAAAGAGAAAATGCAGTGGAAAAATTAAAACAAAACAATACACGAACACTAAGATTTTACTTGGTTCGGAGTCGCGGTCGGCTCCTACTCCAAGGCCCACGGTCATTGACCATTTACTGCGGGCAATTCTATATGCGCAAAACAGTTTACAGAATGATGTTACAAGAGTAGTACAGTAAACTAAAAAAAATAGCTCTTCGTTACCGACGACCGGTGTGGATTGTATTTTGGAGCAGGGGGACGTCGTCGGCGCTTGTATCTCAAGTTGGGAGGTTTCCGAAGCAGAGCACTGGAGCAAAAGAGCGAAATTGCGTTGGAAGAAGTGTTGTTCGAAGCCTTGGGGTCGAGGGGCTATTTATAGCCTCCGGGGGTGCCCGGAACGTTGGGGGTGCCCCCCATGTGTCAATCGATCCGAGCAACTCTCGGTCAACCGTTATCCCTCCAGGATTGGGCTGAGGTTTGACCGGGGCGCCCGGGACGCTGGGGGCGCCCGGGTTGACTCGATCCACTGGCTTCTTGCTGGCTTGAGTTGATCCACTTTGTTAGCTTGAGCCCGGGGCGCCCTAAGCATCCGGGGCGCTCGGGAGCACGGGGGCGCCCGGGAGCATGGGGGTGCCCCGCCCAGTGAGCTACTGAAGCACTTCTTTGCTTAACTTGTTTTGCTTGACCTTGGGGGTGCCCGGGACCTCCGGGGTGCCCTGCTCAGCTGCTGCCTCTTTCCATTGAGGCATTCTGAGCTGCAGATGTTGGGACCGGGTGCATGTCGACAAGGATACGGGTTCGTAAAATTTTAAATTTTTACTTGCAGCGGAAGAATTAGCATAAAATAATTTCCTAAATTATTTTAACCACGTATCTAGCATGCAACCTTATGGTGTGTGGACATAATCATAAATTAAAACTTTGCGAAAAAGTAAACTAATTTACTAAGTACCTCGCATAACTCGAAGTAAGGGACGAGATCCAACCGTAGCGTCCCTTGGAAGCTTCGCCTCTATTCGCGTCCACGCCGAGTTCTCTTCGGGATGACTTCGCAATGTCACGAGTTTTGTGCTGACGAGAACTACTAGATTCTCTAAAGGTACAACTTAGAAGATCAAGAGATAAGATAGGAAACTAACCACCAAAGACACGGAATCCCTATTCCGAGAAGAAAGGAGTTGCGATCCGCTTCTTCTTCTTCTTCGGCTTCTCCTTCTTCTTGATGGCTCACGGCGACTTGAAGTTGGAGGTGCGCCGGCCCTAGCTCACAAGGAGGGCACCGGCCCTAGGATGCCCTAAGGGGCGCCGGCCCTAAGGGGAAGGAGGGAGGAAGGGAAGAGAAGAGAGAGAGGGAGAGGTTAGCTCTATATCAATTCAATTAGGATCCAAGGCTTGCCTTTGGTTCCTTATATAGTTGCTTCTCCCTTGCCAAGTCTCCTCTTTAACGGAATTTTACATAAGAAATTTATCCTATAAATTCTCTTATTAATTATTCCGTTTAAGCCAAGTTTTATTATAACTAACTTTATAATAAAACAAATACTTTCTCTCTTTTAATTATGGAATAAAATTTGCATAAAATTTTCTTATCATGGATAAATCAATTCATAATTGATTTTATAAATTAAAATTAAACCAATTCATGGTTTATTTTAATTTCCATAAAAAGAATAAATTTACTACAAATTTCTTTATAAATCTCTTTATATAAATTTCTTTATATATCAATTTATTTATCCATAATTTATAAAACAAATCGCGCTAGATTTATTTTATTAATTAAACCAATTAAATTGGTTTTCTTCCCTTTTAATGGCCGTCCACAACAAAGAGGTTTGGCACCCTCTTTGGCCGGCCAAACCAACCCGAACCGATCGCGAATTAAACTCATTTAATTCGCCCAATAAGCCTTCAAAAGACTTAGCCATTTTTAGCTTCCATTGCGCCTCTGACAAATTCAGATTCGACTTATTTCTCTTGATTGGAAAATCCAATTTTTAACTCATTTTAAATCCCTCGGATTACTCGTAGTGCGTGTGACTAAATAGGCTTTCGATTTATGTTGGCCGTCTATAATTAACCAATTATAGAACGGTCATGAGTGGCACCTGGTAGTACATCATGACCCCCAATTAATCGAAAGATCAACGGTTTGACCTCAGAAGTAATTCCGAAACCCTTCAGCAGCTCTAATGAATCGTGCCCCATTCCCTTCACCATCTTATACCCACTGGTTCAGGACACGGTCTATTTGTGTCAGTCCCCACTAGGCTGACTATGTCACACCTAGCCCAAGTAGTGTCTTTCTCGTCCTTTGGATTTCTAATTACTCTCATGTATTTAAGAGACTCGCACTCTAAACATGATCTACTCTGGCCAAAGGTTTTGAGTAACAATCCGATGATAGGCCTGGGTATACATCTCCTCGCAAGGAGTGGGAATCCTTTGTAGGATGTTCAAACATCTTTGAGCACTTCGGCTTATACCCAATCATCTTGGGTCCACACCTCCTTGGAGATGCTTGCTTAAGATGTTAAAGTATATGTCTCCATGACCAAGATGACTTGAACACCGCAAGTCAAAGGAACATCACACTTAAGCTGCAGTAAGAACTTCATTGACATATCTACATGTAGATTCCCATATGAAGTCTTACAGCTAGTCACTCCAATGAACTAGTTCCCTTAACTAGCATCCATGTTTATCTCCGGACATCCCAATGTCACCAGCCAGTGAGAATCAGCTGATTAGAGAATAACCCATGCTAGTCTCAACAGAATTGATAGTGTCCATTTTTATCAATTCATCGACTAGGGATAATTTCAATACTTCACAATTGCACATTAGAGATAATCACTAGTTGTGATCCCATCACAAATTCTCTTATGCTGTGAGTTGTATTGCGGACATTCAGTAGATGAGTTTATGATCCCAATCAAATACACAAAACATGTATACTCAAATAGTGAATTATCATTTATTAATATAAATGTTTACATCATAAGGCGATTGCCTTAGGACACTTCTCTCATATCACTAACAGCAGACACACGTTCCTTCGATCCTGCATCCAGGGTTAGTCCAAAAGAATACAAAGCAATAAAATATTGGGTTTATACAGCCTTAGCTGTCTTGGTTCTGACTTTGGGTCTCCAAAATGGAACCTTAGGTCAAACCGACGCCTACTGTTCCCTCGACAGGGAACGCATCCTCACCTACTCCTCTCAGGAGAATTTACCTGTTGCCAACCGGCTGCTCCGGTTGGACTTTTGCCTAGCAGTCCTTCGCCAGGTGCCCAGCTGTCCTTCGCCAGGTGCCCAGCTGTCCTTCGCCAGGTCTTCAGTTCCAAGCAATCCTTCGCCTGGTGCCTAGCAGTCCTTCGCTAGGGCTTTGTATCCTGGCATTCCTTTGACAGGTGCCTAGCAGTTCTTCGCTAGGGCTTTGTATCCTGGCATTCCTTCGCCAGGTGCCTAGCAATCCTTCGCTAGGGCATTGTATCCTGGCATTCCTTCGCCAGGTGCCTAGCAGTCCTTCGCTAGGGCATTGTATCCTGGCATTCTTTCGCCAGGTGCCTAACAGTCCTTCGCTAGGACTTTGTTTCCTGGCATTCCTTCGCCAGGTGCCTAGCAGTCCTTCGCTAGGACTTTGTTTCCTGGCAGTCCTTCGCCAGGTGCCTAGCAGCCCTTCGCTAGGACTTTTCCTGCACACTTGAGTAACATTGTTAGATCACCAATAATACTTAACATTGAACCCTTTGCCAATATTAAGACAAGGTTTGATATGGTGCTTCCTGCACCAACATAAGTGAGGTTTTAACCTCATCCCAAGCCCTAAAATGGTGCTTGTCCGAAACTTATAAGGAGCCCTAATTCCTTAGTTTTCTCAACATAGATCCCAAACAAATCTTAAATCAAGAAAGACAACATAAAAGCTAGTATACCACAGATGAGGGAATCTTACCTCTTGTTGTCTTGGTAATAAACCTTAAATAGAGAAAAAGTGAAGACCTTCTTGACCTTAGAACACCCCTTGCCCTTGTAGCCTTGTAGGAAACCTTGGATCTTCAAGAGGGAGTCCTCTTGTGAAGTTTTCCAAGGGGAAAACTCCCTTGTGATTCTCGGCAAGGAGGAGGAAGAAGAGGGGAGAGGAAGAGTCTTGGGGAAGAAAAGAGGAGAGAAATAACTTAAGTGCCTCTTCACTTCTCATCCATCTCTTTTATACTAAGTGAAGGGGCATGGTGCCTCTTCACATGGTGCCTCTTCAACTCCTTTAGCCTCAACTAAAATCTTCTTTCTTTTCCAATAGCACTCCCTTGCTAGGTGAATTTGTTAGTACATACATGATGAGGCTTTGCCTCTATTCTAGGTCCAAGGTTCAATCCTTGGTGCATGCACTTTCTTTTTATTCTATTTACTTTTATTTTTTGTCAAGTCCCACATAAGAGCCCACCAAGAGTTATGCTAATATTCCTAATTGGAATTTATTTCTATTTATGTTAAAATTCTACCCAAGGTCCACTAATAGCCATGGTACTAGAAGGGTCCATGTAAGGCTCATTAGTACTTAGCTTTTTAATCCATATAAGAAATCATGCTAAGGTTCATGCTAGTATTCATATGTTACTCAAAAATCCATATAGTCATAATCAATATTTTAAAGAAAAATATTGAGAGGATTTTACGGGCGTTATAGAGCAAGTCCTTCGTAATGGCCACCGCTCGCTTAGACACCAACTGTCCCGGTGCCGAAAACCATGCAGGGTGGATCCTTGACCATCACAGCATTCAGCAGATGCTCCACCTTCGCCCGTAGAGCTCGGCTGACCCCCGCTTGCATAAGTCTCGCTCGATGCTCGTGATCAGCCGTAGCTTCTGCTATCAGGGCCCGGCGGGTTAAGGCTTCAATTTGAGGCCAGCCATACAAGCCACGACCGGTCGTTAGGCAATCGTCAACTGCCTGTCATTGCACCAAGGAATTATAGAACCTACCAGAACACATCCTATGCAATAGTAGCACACACCTTCAGAAGGGTCTCACGGAGGTTGGTTAGAGGCGCCGCTGAGACACGTGCGACCTCTCCTACTTGAGACCTTGAGAGGCCGGCCTAGCTCTCAGAAGGCAACGAGCCCCTGCGTGGAGGAAGTAGCTGGACCACAGGAGCTTCAGGAGGAAGGCTAGAGGGGACGGAGTCACCCTCCTCAGAGCTAGAAGTCCCCTCGGATAAGAGCCCCTCAGTAGGAGCCTCCTTAAACTGCACTGGGGGGAAAGATTGCATGGAAGCCTCCAATGCTGCATCGAGCCTCTTCTGAAGGTGGTCGAGTTTCATTCGGTATTGGGTGCGTAATACCTCCTTACCCTTTGGAGCCTCGGCCTGGTCAGTTAAGGAAGAGCTGGGGGTCGGGACGCCCGTCTTCGAAACTACAGTCGGCAGAATGGGGGATGATACGAGAATGGATTCCTCACCCTCGGAAGGAGAAACAACCTCCTCCAGAACTGAGGGCAGAGGGTTGGGGCCCCTGGAGCACAGCTTTTTCCATCTAGGGCCCGAGCCCTCCGAAATTCGCCTCTTCTGCCGACCAGCCGCTGGACTGTTGAGGGGGTAGTAGGGGGGAGGACCCCTCGTTGACCCCCTCCGGATGAACAACACCCGAAGGAGGGCCAACACCTACAGGAAGATCCACCGCAGGATCAACCGACAGACCAGAAGGCCCCTGGCTCGTAATAGGTGGGGGTGCAGTAGTAGCCTCTGCCCTCCCGCGTGAGCCAAGCCCACAAGACAATTCAGCGGTCCCCTCCGAGGACTCGACAGGCATAGGGGGTACCTCAGGAACGACTGGAGGAGGACTCAGTGCCTCCCGGTTGGCCTCCTCCCACTTGATAAGGTGGCCCATCACCTTGGAGAACATGACTTCCTCTGCAATAGCCAGACAAAAAAATCAGTTAGAACTAACGACATTGAGGGAAAAGTCAAACATACCGAGGTTGGGGCTGATTCGGGTCACTTTGTGGCTAAGGCTCGCCCGGTACATGAGCTCCTCACTCTGCACCAGTCTAGGGCCACTGAACTCCATTCCGAAGAGTACTCTCCTAGCGCGCTGGTACGTAGGACTCCGAAGAAACTCCCCTAGAGAGGGGGGGGGAGTCGGTAGAACCTCTATCCAATGAAGAGGACTGAAGGGCAACACAGACAATTGGATGAAGAAAAACTTCTCTTTCCACCCTTTGTGTGAGGAAGGAAACCCTCCTAAAAACCTATAGCCCGAACAGGCCGAAATGATAAATACCCCTTGGGAGCCAATAGGGATGAAGAAAGAATGAAAGAGATGAGGATTCAAGGGGAGGTCGAAAAGCTTGAACATAACATACGCACCCCCCCCATTTGCGTAAAGGCATTGGGAGCCATCTAGTGAAGGGGGATGTCAAAATAGGAGGCTATGTTCATAAAGAAAGAAGGAATGGGGAAGCGGAGCCCTGACTCTACTTGCCCCAAGAAGAAAGTAGAAAAGCCAACAGGAGGCTCCTCTAGCGTTTGGCCTACCCTGTGGATAACCACCATCATCTCAGCTGGGATGTCATAGGCCTCAATGGCCACCTACAGAGCCTCCGGTCTCACTCTTGAAGAGGCAGACTCGTACCACTTCGCCCAGTAACCTTCCATGGTTCCTAAGGGAGAAGACAAGGAGGTGGCGAACTACTTACGTTCAAAAGAGTCCTTAGAGAAGAAGAGGGGGACGAGGTGCACCCAGTCACGAAGTCAGAAGTTGGCCGAACGTCCTCGCTTCCCTTCTTATACCATGGAAGCTGCCTGTGTGAACACAATAGGGACTAGGTATGTGGAAAGCAAGAAACTGCCACATCGGGGCAGCGACAGAGACAGTCGCCTGACGTGAGCCAGCTACAGCGACGCACGTCAGTAAGAAGTCATGAAATGGGTCGTTGAAGCACGTGGCCCAAGGGCATTCGTGAAAGGACTTGGTCACCGACAAAGAGTGTCATGCGCCTTTATAATGGTGGGACATGTATCATTGTAGTACCTCAAAAGGTATATAAGCCTTTCGGGAGGAACAAAGACAAAAAGGGGATTTCCTAGGGACCCGGGGCAACCGCTACGATCCTAGGACCACACATAACTACTAAAGGAGCAGTAACGGGTGCAAAGACCCACGGGGACATAGCTTCTTCATCACCACACTAGTCCGATCAGTCAACCACACTTCTTTTGATCAGACTTGAAGGGGGGGACTTGTGATGGGGTTGAATAGCCCATGGCAGGCATGTGGGATGAAGAAGATGCGTGGTAAAACGAGACGAGTCTGAGCTACTCCTCTTTCAGAGCTCTCAGGATACTCTCGTGAAGAAGGGCCTCCAGGACCCCCCTCGGGTGACACACCTTGGAAGGTCAGACCAGAAACCCCTCCCGGGATCACCCGGGAAGTCGGATCCCGAGACCACCTCGGGAAATTATAGCGCTCGCGATCGCCCGGGCCAGAAGACCCCGAGATCACCTCGGGGAAGTGGAGCCCAAGTAATATTCAACCTCAAGTAACGATCCCCCCCCAACTTTTCTCAGATCTATGGATAAGCATCCCCACTGACGCGGAGTCATCATGACCCTTAAATGTTGCAACGGGTCGAAGCATGTAATGACGGCGTGGACCGTTTCAAAAGCTATCTAGTAACTACCGAAGGGGGGGGACATGGCATAGATCATGGGGACGCGCTAAGACAGCCAGGACAGGTATAAAAGGTAGTCCAACCCCTCTGCTACGGGGGTTACGAACTCTCTACAACTCATACTATCTTTCTGCTTTCTCTTTTTCTCAAACGAGGCACTGACTTGAGCATCGGAGTGGGCTCCATCGGAAAACCTCCGACGTGTTCCCCTAATGCTTGTGTTGATCACGTAGGGCGCGAAGTTCCTCCCCTCCCGTTAGCATCCACGTGGGCCAAACTTCGGTGACTGGCCATCGACGTTGATTCCTTCCGAAACACCTATAAATACATTTTCAAAAATTATATATCTTTTCGAAAGTTGTTTGACATACACATAGACACAATCCTTCTAGGTCCACACTAAAGTTCCTTAAGACACTTAGGTAGAGTTCCTTGTAATTAACAAGGGTAGCCAGAAAGTGTCAGGTTCAGTGGGAGTCTATATTTTTTTTCCTTTGAAAATTATTTTTAATAATTACTCTTTTCGAAAATTTATCACTTTCAAAATAGTTTTTGCTCAAAAATTATTATGTCTTTTAAAATGCTTTTTGAAAAAATGTGTTTCAAAAAGTTATTATGTATTTCAAAATATCTTTCAAAAATATTTTTCAAAAATTACTTTAATAGTTCTTTTAATTTGGATAAACTCAAAAGACACATAGGAAGTTTTTTTTATGATCTACAAGAATTCCTAAGATTGTGTCAGGTTTAGGGGGAGTCCTAATAAAAAGAAATTAATGTATTTCTATTTTTGATTATCTTAAAATATTTCTTAAATTTGTTAATTTCTTTTCATTTGATTCAAACCCTAAGACTCAGAGGAAGATCAACTTGTAGTCAACAAGCTTCCTTGGAGGCGGGTTAGTAGGAGCCCTCGAGCCAATTATGTGATGATTGACTAGGGACATTTTGTATCATATTCTATCATTAATAAAGGCATGTTTGGTTATTATACTTACTTTGTATTAGTGCCAAATAACTAAGTATAATAATGTCCTTGTGTTGTAGGTTCTTATCTACATCATATCGATTGGTTGAATCGATAGTGAGATGATGTAGAGAACACTACACTAATCTATTCCTAGTCGAGCATTAATATTCAAGGACAATATTAATGCATGGAGACTAGCATGTAGGTCAACTGATGACTTGAGCTCACAAGTCATGGATATGTGATATCAAGTTGACACATGGGTATACATTGGAGAATGTATACTGAATTGACCCGTCATGAGAAAGTTTCATAGATTGTCATATGAGTGTCATAAACTTTCTCATGTGACTATTAGTATGAATAGTCCTTAGACCTGAAGTCACTACGGTTCCCTACATAAGGAGTTATGTACTTTGGTATCGTCAAACGTCACCCGTAACAGGGTGGACTATAAAGGCGATCACTGGGTATGTAATGAATTATGCGGTGGGATGTGAGTGATGTAGATGGGATCTATCCCTCCCATATGACGGAAGTGATATCTGTGGGCCTCTTGATCGAGTAGGACTGCTAAAACGCATGGCCATGCTCGAATGAGCCAATATGAGATATTGAGCTCATTTGTTTGAGTGAGTCTACTCGGGGATCAAGAAACATAAGATTGATTGAGGATGACATGATCTATGCCTCATTGGTCAATCTAGATATCAAGGATAGAAGGACAAGGTCATACATTATTATAGTCACGGAGGTTTAGTCGGATCTCTACTTTTCTTGTTACTTGGGTAGCAATGATGCATTGCTAGATGCCGCTCATTGCTTATGTGTCTAAAGTGTTTAGGCGCATTGCCAACATCACGAGAACCTATTGGGTCATACACAAAGGACACAATGCTTTGGGAGATCTGATCTGCAGATCTGAGCCTGAGTTGGAAACTCGGGAGATCTGAGCCCGAGTTGGGAACTAAGGAGACCTAAGCCCGAGTTGGGAACTGGGAGATTTGAGCCGAGTTAGGAACTCGAGAGGTCAGTTCTGGAGCTCGAGTTGGGAACTCGAGAGTGCGGGTCGGAGCTCGGCATACTGGGTCGGAGCTCGGCAGACTGGGTCGGGAGCTCGGCACTCAGGAGACTTGGTCGGGAGACCTTGTCGGAAACCCGAGAGGCTCGGTCAGGATTACAGGGAAAATTCATTAATGTGTTTAATGAAGGGAAAAGAAAAGATTCTTTTCTTGCATGGGAAAAGATGAAGAGCCACATGAAAAGATGTGCTCTTTATTGGTATTAATGATGGAAGCCAAAGAGACACAAACCTTATCATATTCATGGGATGAGTATAAAAGAGGGCCTTATGACTTTGGATGCGTCTTCTTCCCTTTCTTCTTCCCTCCCTCATCTTCCTCTTTTGGCCGAAACCCTATTGTAGGGTTCTTGGTGTTCTGCGAGCTACCTCAAGTTGCTAGCACAACTAAGGTAGCTCTCCCAAAGTTGAGAGATTGTGTCCATGTGGATATGAATAGAGGCACGGACGCTTGAACTTGTAAGAGATCCGGCGCATCTTGAATGAGCGGGATAAGCAAAGGGCATGCTCCAAAGGTATACACTGTAGATAGATATATTAGATAGATGAACTTTGTAGAAGTTTTCTTTCGCATGGATCGCTCGTGGGTTCTTGTTTCCGCTGCATTTTTGTGTTTTGGTGCCAGGAGAACCCAACAGTTACGAACTCTCTACAACTCATACTATCTTTCTGCTTTCTCTTTTTCTCGAATGAGGCACTGACTTGAGCATCAGAGTGGGCACAGTCGGACAACCTCCGACATGTTCTCCTAACGCTCGTGTTGATCTCGTAGGGCATGAAGTTCCTCCCCTCCCATCAGCATCCACGTGGGCCAAACTTTGGTGACTGGCCATCGACGTTGATTCCTTCCGAAACACCTATAAATACATTTTCAAAAATTATATATCTTTTCAAAAGTTGTTTGACATACACATAGACACAATCCTTCTAGGTCCACACTAAAGTTCCTTAAGACACTTAGGTAGAGTTCCTTGTAATTAACAAGGGTAGCCAGAAAGTGTCAGGTTCAGGGGGAGTCTATATTTTTTTTCTTTTGAAAATTATTTTTTAATAATTACTCTTTTTGAAAATTTATCACTTTCAAAATAGTTTTTGCTCAAAAATTATTATGTCTTTTAAAATGCTTTTTGAAAAATGTGTTTCAAAAAGTTATTATGTATTTCAAAATATCTTTCAAAAATATTTTTCAAAAATTACTTTAATAGCTCTTTTAATTTGGATAAACTCAAAAGACACATAGGAAGTTTTTTTTATGATCTACAAGAATTCCTAAGATTGTGTCAGGTTTAGGGGGAGTCCTAATAAAAAGAAATTAATGTATTTCTATTTTTGATTATCTTAAAATATTTCTTAAATTTGTTAATTTCTTTTCATTTGATTCAAACCCTAAGACTCAGAGGAAGATCAACTTGTGGTCAACAAGCTTCCTAGGACTGTGTCAGGTTTAGGGGGAGGTTCAAATTAAATGAAACATTGAGAGTTTCAAAAACACTATATTTTGAAAAACTTCAAAATATTTCTTAAATGTTTTAAATTCTTTTTGTATGAATCCAACCCTAAGACTCAGAGGAAGATTAATGTAACGACCCGGAGAATTCTCTTAATATTTTCTTTAAAATATTGAGCATGTCTAGATAATTTTTCTAGGGACCTAGAAATATTAATACGAATTTTAGCCTAGAAATTCATGTTTTCTCATTTAAATTGGGAAAAAATAAGCACTAATGGGCATTATATGGGCTTTCGAGTACCATGATTATGGGTGAATTTTAGGTAAAAATAAATAGAAATATAAAGGGGTTTTAATGAGAAATATTAACATAATTATGGGGGAATTTTTAAGGAATTTTCGAAATAATAGGAAATAAAATAAAAATAAAATAGAAAAATTAGTGCATGCACCAAGGATTGAACCTTGGACCTATTGTACAACCATGCATGCACTAACCAATTCACCTAGCAAGGGAGTGCTATAAGGAAATGAAGTGGATTATGGTTAAGGCTTAGGGAAAATGAAGAGACACCATGACTCTTCACTTACCCTCCTTAATGTGTTATAAAGAGGGGGCATGGGAGTTACTTTCTTTCTTCTATCAAGTCCACCTTTCTTCTTCCTCCTCCCTCATTCTAGCCGAAATCCCAAGAGGGGATTCTCCCTTGGAAAAGGCTCACCTAAGGCTCCATCTCCAAGATCCAAGGCTTTTACAAGGGTACAAAGGCTAGGGGTGGTCAAGAAGCAACAAGATCTTCATCCTTCTCCCAAATCTAAGGTCTATAATCAAGATCAACCAAAGTAAGACTCCCTCACCTGTGGTATAATAGTTTCTTTTTGATTTTTAGCATAATATGAAGTTGGTTTTGGGTTTGATGTTGAGAAAACCATGTTTTGGACCCCTATAGTATTCGGCCACCATGGGTTTTTGGGTCCATGATGATGTTAAAAATCTTAATCATGCTTTCTAATGTGTTCTCATGATGTTTAGAGAATAAGTATAATTTTTGGGAATTTTTGGAGTACCCTAAGACCCTTTAGGGTTTGGGACCATTATAAGGACTCCATGGCTAGGGTTGGATTTAACCCTTCAATCATGTATCTTGTGTAGCCTTATGATACAAGGGGAGGTTGAAGGGGTTTATGTGAATTTTCACAAGGTCTTATGACCCTAAGGGTTTCGGCCAAGAAGGTTCTAGGGCAAGGAGTTAGGGCTTACCTCAAGTAAGGGCCCTAATGACTCCTATGGTATGGTATGGAAGGTGTTAGATGATTAATTGAAAATTTTATGAATTTATTCATGCACCCATGGCTCTTACATGTTTCAGCCAACCCTAGAAAAGTAGGGCTAAAAGTTAGGGTAAACCCTAATCATGAGCCCTAATGGCTCCTTATGGCCTTAGATGTATTGTATGGTTGTTTCTTTTTCCTTATGCTACCTTATATGTCACGGAATGATGGAATCCCTCCATGTAAGTTTCGGCCAAGCATGGTCACTAGGGTTTGGGTGGAGTTAGAGTTTGAAGAATGATGGTTTATGCTTTATTATGAAGTATATATAAAGGTTCAAGCATGTGGTAGAAATTAAGTCACCTATAACCCTAACCTTAAGCACCATGTTTCATGTGTGTATGTTTGGATGCCATGCTTAATAGGGTTTATTTATGAATGTCTTATGTTCTATGTCATGCACTTGGATAATAGGTAGCATGTTTATGGAAGTCCTAACTATGCAAGCTTGAGATAGATACCATGCTTATGTATGAAATGCAATGCTTACCTTATGTATCATGATCATGCATGCCATGTTTTATGAATGAAGATGCATGCCATGTTTTATGAATGATGATGCATGCCATGTTTTATGAAAGAAGATAATGCTCATGCCTTCCAGGCATCATGATGCTATGCATTAAGTATGAACAATGAAAGGACAAGCATGTTTTAAGTCATGCTTCATGTAACAAGATTATGCTATATTTAAATATGCCATGAATGTCTTATGAATGATGAAGCATGTAAAGTATTTTACTTTATGAATGGGCTTGTACCAGACCGAAGTATGGGTCCAAGGGATGGGCACCTTAAGAACGCCCCGGTTCTGGACTACCGACTATGCTGTCCACGGTTCTGGCACTACCGAAGCTGTGCAACAAGGATGGGCACCATAAGAACGCCCCGGTTCTGGGACTACCGACTATGCTGTCCTTACCCTAGTAGGTCGAGACTAGCTACCTCGTATTTACTTAGGGATGCGCGCACATGATGTATGTATGTGGTACAAGCCGGGGACCCCAATGATGTGATGATTATGTTTAAGTATTTAAAAGTATGATTTTAAAAGTTAAGCATCCTTATGTATATGCATTTGACTCATGCATTCATTCATGCTGTGCATTATGCCATGATAGTAATGCCTTATGCTTATGTTTCATGTCAAGAAATATGCATGATAGTAAACGATTTATGCTTATGGTCATGCTAAGAATGTCTACTTATGTTTACGTTTATGCCATGTATCATGCCATGCTAAGAATGTCTACTTATGTTTACGTTTATGCCATGTATCATGTCATGCTAAGAATGTCTACTTATGTTTACGATTTTGCCATGTATCATGCCATGCTAAGAATGTTTACTTATGTTTATGTTCATGCCATGTTAAGGGAAATCTTATGTCCATGTACTATGTGTTGGTGCAGGAAGCACCATATCGAACCTTGTTTTGATATTGGCAAAGGATTCAAAGTTAAGTCTATTTGTGATCTAATGTTGCTACTCAAGTGTGCAGGAAAAGTCCTAGCGAAGGGCTGCCAGGCACTTGGCGAAGAGCTGCCAGGAAACAAAGTCCTAGCGAAGGGCTGCTAGGCACATGGCGAAGAGCTGCCAGGAAACAAAGTCCTAGCGAAGGGCTGCTAGGCACCTGGCGAAGGGCTGCCAGGAAACAAAGCCCTAGCGAAGGACTGCTAGGCACTGGCGAAGGAATGCCAGGGTGAAAAGCCCTAGCGAAGGACTGCTAGGCGCCAGGCGAAGGACAGCTAGAGACTAAAGCCCTAGCGAAGGACTGCTAGGCACTGGCGAAGGAATGCCAGGGTGAAAAGCCCTAGCGAAGGACTGCTAGGCGCCAGGCGAAGGACAGCTAGAGACAAAAGCCCTAGCGAAGGAATGCTAGGCACCGGGTGAAGGACAGCTCGACATCCAAGACATGACAAAGGACCGTCAGGCAAAAGTCCAACCAAAGAACGGTTGGCATCAGGTAAATTCTCCCGAGAGGAGTAGGTGAGGACGCGTTCCCCGTCGAGGGAACAGTAGGCGTCGGTTCGACCTAGGGCTCCATTTTGGAGACCAAAGTCAGAACCAAGACAGCTAAGGCTGTATAAACTAATAATTAATTGTTTTATTGTGTTTTGGACTAACCCTGGATGCAGGACTGAAGGAACGTGTGTCTGCAACTCAGAGAGCCTCAAAGGAGTGAGGCAACAGCTGAGCAGGGCGCCCTGAGTGTCCAGGGCGCCCCCAAGGTGAACCAGAAACAAATGAAGCAAAAAAGGCTTCGGCTGCTTACTGGGCAGGGCGCCCTCAACAGCCAGGGCGCCCTCAGCAGCCAGGGCGCCCTCAGCAGCCAGGGCGCCCTCAGCAGCCAAGGCGCCCCGCGCCCAAGCCTGCGAAGCGTCACCCTTATCCAGCTGAGAATTTTGCGCGGAAGAAGTCAAGCAGGGCGCCCTCTGCGACCAGGGCACCCCCAGAGTCAAAGTTATCCCTATTCAGATGGGATAACGCTTGACCGAGCTAAAACCGGATCGGTTGACACGTGGCAGGGCGCCCCTGACGTCCAGGGTGCCCCGAGGTGCTATAAATAGCACCCAACGCCCAAGCTTTCTACAAGAACTTCGAACCAACACTTCCACACTCTTCTGTGTTCACGCCTTGCTCCGGAAACTGCCCCAACTCGAGCCGACGACGTCCCGCTGCTCCGGAAAGTCAACCTACAACCAGACGTCGGTAAAAGAAGAGTTTTTTTTGTTTAAAAGTTTATGGTACTATACTTGTAAATCTATTCTTGTAAACTGATTTTGCGCTCATATAGAATTGCCCAAAGTAAACGATCAACGATCGTGGGCCTTGGAGTAGGAGTCGACCTAGGCTCCGAACCAAGTAAAAAAGTACTGTGTTCGCGTGTTTTGTTTCTTTCCGCTATGCAAATTGCTCTTTCCATAAATCCGAAAGTTTTCCGATATTCACCCCCCCTCTATCGGTTCTCTCGATCCAACACTATGTAAGAACTAGGTCATGCTAAATGATTTTAGATACTTATGTTCTATGTAGAGCACCAAGTTATGTTAATGTTTCATGTGCTCATGATTAAGTGATGAATGGTTTTAGTGAGTAGGAAAGAGTCTTACTAAGCCTGTGTGCTTATAGTCTTATTTCCTTATACCGCAGATCACGCAAGGGGACAATAAGGAAGCAGCAGGAGGGCAAAAATGCATGTGTGTGGTATTGACTTGGCCAAGAAAACAATATGTTTACTCGTCTTATGCTGGAACTTTACTTTTGTTACTTATGTGCTTGAGTGATGACTTGTGTGACTCTATGACATG
Source organism: Boesenbergia rotunda (assembly GCA_024364735.1). NCBI lineage: Eukaryota > Viridiplantae > Streptophyta > Magnoliopsida > Zingiberales > Zingiberaceae > Boesenbergia > Boesenbergia rotunda. The sequence goes on from JAGFNQ010001596.1 coordinate 89,498, forward strand.
ATGTTAAGTATGACATGATATGATCCTAAGTATGAAGTCAATATGCCAAGTTCCCATGTCATTATGTTAGGAATGGTAGTAGGTGCATGTATGTGTAAGATTAAAGTTATTCCGCTGCCTTATGATGTCTACCTGCCCTACTCATGTTAACGTAACGCCGCTTTATGGAAAAAAAAAGCGGGCGTTACAATTACCTTGTAGTCAACAAGTTTTCTAGGACTGTGTCAGATTTAGGGGGAGGTTCAAATTAACAGAAATCTTAGAAATTTCAAACATATTATATTAACAAAAAAAACTATCCTTTGAAAAATGGTTTAGTTTTGAAAATACAATCATGAAAATTTTTTGTCTCTTGAATATTTTTTAAAATAGTTTATCTTGAGTTTGGAAAAATCTCCAAGACATATAGGAATGTTTTTCTTGTAGTTAACAATGTTTCCTAGGAATGTGTCAAATTGGGGAGGAAGTCAATTCAAATAATCTACTATTTTTCAAAAATCAAAATACTTTGAAAATACCTTATCTTTATTGAAAATCTCTAAGACACATAGGAAATTTTCTTGCAGTCAGCAAGATTCCTAGGACTGTGTCAGATTTAGGAAAATTCAAATTGATAAAGTAATTATTTTGTCAAATTTTAATCAAGTGCTTAGTATCTCTTAAAATATTTTTCTGATAAGGTACTTGAATTTGCTAATAAAAAAAAGAGGATTTTTTAAAAATTTTGTTTTCTTATAGAAACATAAATATTTTTAAAAATCTTATTGCTAGTGCAAATTTTCTTAAAAAATTTGTGTTTTTATTCTGTATTTTCTTTTTGATGTGTGCCAAAGGGGGAGAGAGTACTTAAGTTAGATTTATTTTTTTATTTCTCCCAAGTTTTAACCTAGAACCCTTAGACCTAACCTACCTTAAGATTATTGTCAAACATCAAAAAGGGGGAAATTGTTGTTGCAAAGTGCATCCGTTATGAACAGTAAACCTCTGGTGTTTCAATGATTGAAAATATACTAAGGTCTAGTCAAAGTGACAAAGGGTTAGCCAAACAGGACATGATGTTTGGTAGGATAACCTAGGTTTGATCAGTTTGACAAACGGTTAGCCAAACATGACTAAATGTTTGGCAGTAACAATATACCAAGGTCGAGTCAAAATGATCAAGGGTTAAACCAAATAGGACCTTATGTTTTGTAGGGTAAACCCAAGTTTGATCAGTTTAACAAAGGGTTAGCCAAATAGGATCTGATGTTTGGCAGAGTGAATAGAACCCAGGGTTGGTCAGTTTGACCAAGGGATAAACCAAACTGGACTTGAGATTTTGGATACTTAATTGAAAGGTTGGAAGAAGTCTAGTCAGGATTAAGATGACTAGCAGAGAGAAGTCATTATGGAGGAAAGAAATCCTAGTGAGTGAAGCTGGGTCATAGTGAGTGAAGCTAGGTGGATGAAGTCCTGGTGAGTGAAGCTGGGCATGGAGTCTTGGTCCGGGGGACTGAGCACGAAGTCTTGGTCGGGGATCGAGCAACGGAGGCTTAGCCGAGTGAGGACTATGGACAGAAGTAGAGACGGGTCACGGTCGGACATCTCAAGATCCGGGAGTCTCGGAGGTCGAGCACGAAGTCCTGGTCGAGCCGAGCAGGGATCGCGGACAAAAGCAAAAATGGGTCGTGGTCGGACGTCTTGAGATCCAGGAGTCTCGGGGCCCGAGCATGAAGTCCTGGTCGAGGATCGGGCAAAAGACTTTGCCGAGCAGGGATCGCGGACAGAAGTAGAGATGGGTCGAGGTCGGACGTCTCGAGATCTAGGTTCTCAGAGGCTGACCAAAAGTCCAACCGATGGTCCCAGTTGCCAAAGGTAACTTCTCCAGGGTGGAGTAGGTTAGGATGCGTTCCCCGGCAAAGGGAACAGTAGGTGTTGATTCGACCTAGGGTTTCAGGTGAAATCCAAAGTCAGAACCAATAAACTAAGGCATAAGATTATTTGTATGTTTGTCTTGTGTTTGTTCTCTTGCAGGTAACTGGAGTTGGAGGCAAGATAGGAAAGCAAGCGCAGGAGAAACAAGGCCTTGGAAGAAGCTTCCTGGGCGCCTAACATGAATCAGGCACCCAGTATAGCCTTTCCCAGGTGATTGGGAGCTTTCTAGGTTCCTGGGAGCTTCCCAGGCACCTGGGAAGTGTATTTTATCACTGAGCGATATTTTCTACTATGGATGAAGTTTTGACCACATGTGGCAGGCGCCCAAGAGCCTTGAGGCGTCCGAGAACAAACTATAAATAGGGTTTCAACCCCTCACTTCATGCAATCAAGTTTCCCATCCGCTAAAGTATTGTGTGCGAAGCAAAAGCGCTAAAGTCGAAGCTCTGCAACCAAGGAAGCTCTAGGAGGAAGTGCATTGCACTTTGGACTTCCGGATTGCCCGTATCTTCATTTTTCGTTGGTTTGCTTTTTCATTTACAAGTTGTATTTAACTTTATTCTTTCATACTTGTAATCAAACTGTAAGACGGGTATTCTCCGCCTCTAGTAATTTCGGAAAGGAGACCAATAGTGGACTCACGCCGAGTACATAGGCCTTGGACGTACTAACCATGAGGGTTGGGAACCAAGTAAATAAACCCGCTTGTCTGTTGTCTTTATTTTATATTATATTCCGCTGCTTACTAACTTTGATAGAAAGACAATTGAACGACAAAATTCCTCAAATAAGTTCAAGTCGATATTCACCCCCCGCCCTCTATCGACAGACACCGATCCTACAGTAGATTGTTAGGTAGGGTTAGACTAGGGATAATCTGAGACTAAACCTAATTTGAAACAATCCCAAATAAACAAGGATTAATCATTTAATTAGTGTTAATTAAATGAAATATGAGGATTAGGTTAACCCTAATACGGTTTAGGATTTGTTTAGCTACTTAATAATTGTTATGATAGCTAAAACTATGTCATTTGATATATAGGACATTGATTTGTTGCTGATTATTGGACGGGAGGCTCTCTTTTGATACGAGCATCTTCATTGGAGGCGGATACTTCTTCCTTGTTTATGTAGATCCACTTTACCTTTATGCATGGCTATTTATCTTTTGTGCAGTAGGTTTATTTACCTTAAATATGCTACATTCGTCATCATGCTTGATACTTTTGCTTGATCTTTGAGATTATCTAATTACTGTCTATACAGTCTTTACATTTGCAATTTGATTCTATATAGTTTTCATGTATGCATGTGTGCATAGATATAGAAGCATGTCATCTTATATCTACATGGATTGATTTCTGGTTATACTTGCATGTGTATTTATATACATGATGGTTAGGTTATTATACATGTGATTGACCTGTATATGTTAGGTTGAGTTATGTATGATGACTGGGAGGGGTCATGCACCATCCTTGTACTATTGCATGTCGGTGATCAATGACTCCCTTATGATTGAGCCTATCTCCCGGTACATGATCTGTACACACGACCACTCATGGGTTAGTGGATACTGTTGGGTGTGTGCAGTTGCTCTGCACTGCTCCGCTTGGCCGCTCATGAGTAGTGGTTCCAGAGTGTGGTAGCAGGCAGAGACCCCCTCTCTTTCCATAGACCAAAGGAGATGAGAGCAACACTCCCCCATATGACTTGGGGTAGGGGGTGGTCCCCCGCCGGCATCTTGTCCAGTCGGTCACTCATGAGTAGTGATGCAAAGTGCGTACAATGTCACAACCCTACCCACTCGACCGACACATATTGCATGTCTCGGTGGCTTGACTGGTGTCAGGGGTGACCATGTCATTACATCATGTGCATATAATGCATTGAGAATTTGATTATGATTGATGCATTTGTTTGTTGCATATGTTTGACATGCACATACAGGAGATATTATGTGTTTGGTTGATGACCCAACACTTGCTCGTATGATACGGGCCTTTTATGATTCAGGATAGGTTGATTTCTGGTATGTACATTTATTTGATATTTTCAGTTATGCATATTATGCTATTTTCGTTAGCACTGTATCCTGTTGTTTCTGTATAGCATAGTTAGCTATTTATTATGTCATGTATATCTTTCTCTATACTTGTAGAGTTTACTTGGACTCACCACCCGTCACAATGTTTTTGTTTTCAAGTTGATAGGTCACCAGAGGAGCCCAGTTGTCAGTACCGGGTCCCTACGATTCCATTGATGGGTGCTTCCACGTATTTTGCTTTCCTTTTACAACATACTTTCTCCGTTGTATTCATTTTCATGTCGTGGACTTATATCATGATTCATTTGTTGAGGTATTATATTTTTGAGTCCTCTGTTGGACTTTATGGTTGTTATTTTGTTGCGCGCATGCCCCGAGGACAACTTAGGTTAGTTTTACGGTCTTAGTACTGTGATGCACTTATTTCTTTATGTTATATATCTTATTTTGAGACTTGAGGCCAATTATTATACTGCGTGTGTTGTACGTGTGTTTAAATTTTCTGTCGAATAGGGGAGATGTTATCCGATATTTTATTTGATCATCGACTCTATTAGTCTCGGGGCGTGACACGCCCCTTCGAGCTAGTATTGAAAAACCAACTTCAAGGTTAGAGTTGGTATAATAGAACCAGCTTCAAAGTGAAGCTAGTATTGAAAAACTAGCTTCAAGTTAAACCATTTCTGTAATACCAGTGACACTGTTAATATTCATGTTTGAATCTTTTAGAGTTGCTCTGCCAAGCTATGAAAATAGTAATAGAGGTCATAATTTGACTGTCCTGAGACAATTGAAACTATATAGTATGAATTGGGTTCGATCGGGGTTCACTATGTCAATCAATGGGTTTTGACAGAAACCTATTGCCTGATCTAGGGGCCTTGTATTTTTGAAAATTTGGCATTGGTTGAAGGGGTTGAGTGTCTACAATATACATATGGCCTCCAACTCTTGTTATGACACTCCCATAAGAATTTATAAACGCGTATCAAGTGGCACGCCCCTTGGAGCTGGTATTGATAAACCAGCTTCAAGATTGAAGTTGGTGGAACTAGCTTCAAGGTGAAGCTGATATTGAAAAATCAGCTTCAAGTTAAAGTTGTTTGTGTAATACCAGCGACACCATTGATATTTAGGTTTGAATCTTTTGGAGCTACTCTTGCAAGCTATGAAAGCAGTAATTGAGGCTATAATTTGACTGCCTTATGCCAAGTGAAACCACAGAGTATGAATTGGGTCGAATCAGGGTCTACTAGGTCCATCAATGGATTATGACTGAAATCCATTGACTGACCTAGTGGCCTTGGATTTTTCAAAATGTGGCATTGGTTGTAAGAGGTGAGTGTCTACAATCTACATATAGCCTCCAACTCTTATTATAACACTCCCACATAAATTTATAGTCGTGTGTCAAGTGGCACACCCCTTGGAGCTGGTATTGAAAAACCAGCTTCAAGGTGGAGTAGTTCATGCAATACTAGCACCCCGTTGAAGCTGTTTCTGCAATACAGACACCAATGTGATAATTTCATTAAATAATCATTTTGGATTCACAGTGAATAGAATCCTCTGCCAATTCAGTATAAATTTCACATCTCATATACACCAATATTAAAGTGTATACAGATGGTTACAAATACATTATAAAACTTACACAAGGCTGATGAAACAATAGATCTTATATTTCTCATAAATACACATAAATATCATATATCTACAACTTATTTGGTTTATAATACACACCCAAGTTGTGATGTTAAAACACAATGGATATTTACATAGAAAATATTGAGAACATGTCCCTCAAAATTAATACTGATACAACAACTCTAAATTTTTTTATGTCTCTTTGTTTGAAGTCCATCTTCATATTATATAGCAGATATCTAATGTATTGCATCACAAAGAAGTCACAGTCATTACTATAAATAGCACCAACACTTTAGAAATTCAAATTGAAGATTGTACACACTGAATGTCTTATGCATACCTGACTTCTTGTTATAGACAATCAACTGTGCCAGAAATCCATTTCTCAAAAGGATGGTGATATTCTAAATCAAGATGAATAGAAGCAATTGTATAACCAGAAAAAGATTTTGTGGGATCGGTTTCAATCGATAGAGGGGGGGTGAATATCGATCGATAAATTTTTCAAAAAACTTTAGAGTAATTACGCAGCGGAAAAGCAAAACAATCGCTAACACGTTTGTTTTTACTTGGTTCGGAGTCATAGTGTGCTCTTACTCCAAGGCCCACAGTCCTTGACCATTTACGACGGACAATTCTATATTGTGTAAAAGATTTTACAACTTGAGTACAAATATAGAATCTTATGATACAGCAATTAAAAGAAAATTATACCGACGACCGGAAGATTTAGAAAGTCGAAGCCACGGGTCATCGTTGGCGCTTGAATCTGGAGCACGGAGCGTTCCGGAGCAGAGCGCTTGTTAGAATGCGTTGGAAGAAGTTGTCTTGGAAGACAAGGGGGTGAACCCCTTTATATAGTCGTAGCTGGGGCGCCTGTATTGAAGGGGGCGCCTGACACGTGGCCCTCACTGCGCAAAACTCAATCCGCAGACTTGGCCAGCGCTTATCCCCTCAACCAGGGCGCCTGAGCTAACTGGAGCGCCTGTGTTAACACAGGTGCCTCATATGTAGTCTTGAGGCATTGCTTCGAAGAGACTAGGAGTTACCCTCTGTCAGGGGTGCCTGTCTCAACACAGGCGCCTAGTCCAACAGGGCGCCTCACTCCATTGAGGCGCCTGGGAGAAGAAACCTTCATCCCTTCGTTCATGCACCCAGGGTTAATTCCAAAACACAAGTAACATATAAATAATATAGATTTAAGCATGATTTATAGCCTGAGTTGTCTTGGTTCTGACTTTGGGCTTCCCAAACGGAACCCTAGGTCAAACCGACACCTAATGTTCCCTCCTACGGGGAACGCATCCACACCTACTCCTCTCAGGAGATTTTACCTGTTTGCAAACCAGCTCCTCCGGTTGGACTTTTACCTAATCCCCCGGATCAAGTCTTATTGTCCAGCTTCACTCACCAGGTCTTCGGTGCCCAGCCCTCAGCCAGGACTTATTGCCCAGCTTCACTCACCAGGTTTTCGGTGCCCAGGCCTCGACCATGACTTATTGCCTAGCTTCACTCACCAGGTCTTCGGTGCCCAGTCCATGACTAGGACTTATTGCTCAACCTTTTGTCAGGACTTAGGTGCCTAGCCCGCGGCCAGGACTTAGTGCCCAATTCTTAGAACCAGGACTTCGTGCCTAGTGTACCAAGGACTTTTCCTTCACACTTGATTAAGTTGTCAGATCACAACAAAACCTTAACTTATGAATCCTTTGCCATTATCAAAACACAGGTTTGACTTTTGTGCTTCCGACACCAACAATCTCCCGCTTTTTGAGTTATGGCAACACGGTTCAAAAAGATAAGTTTAAGAAGCATTTAAAGCATATCTAACAGACAAAATTATCTTTAAGAGATACTTAAAAAATATAAGCTCCCCCTGAAAAAGTTCTACCCTTGAAATTTTCAATGATATGCAGTTTTGAAAAAAAAACTTCTAAATGTTTTGAATTTGACTAAGTGTTTTGTAAACAGAGCAAACATTTTGGTTTTCTCTAATTGTTTTTGAAAATTTAGCAAAGCATTTGCACCAAAATCCTTTTACACTTAGATAATTTTTACTTTTGAAAGGTTTTACAAACGAAAAAAACTATTACTTCAAAAAGGCTTTAAACCAATTTTTGCAAAGAAAAAATTCCTTAGCCAAAGAAATCTCACTTGAGAAAGAATTTTCCAAAAAAAAATTACCTAGCCAAAATTTTGAAAAAAAATTCCCCTAAAAAGTTTCGACTTTTGCACACTTAGAAAAATTTGCTTGGAAAATATTTTGTGCCTTTCGAGAATTTTTTTGAAAAATATTTGTTTACTAAGAAAAGCTTTTTGCACACTTAGAAAAATTTGCTTGAAAAATATTTTGTGCCTTTCGAAAAACATTTTTACTTAAAAGAAACCTAAGAAATTTTCCTTAGAAAAATGTTTTTTCTTAAAAAAAAATTGTTCACTAAGAAAAATTTTCACTTAGAAATACTTTGCCAAAAAAAATTCAAAAAGTTTTTACTCAGGAAAATTTTATTTCTTAAGACTCAATTTTTACTTAGAAATTTTTCTTAGTCGAAGCTTGCTCAGAAATGTTTTGTTCACTAGGAAAAACTATACTTAGAAGAATTTTCCCAAAAAAATGCACTTAGAATTTTGGAAAAATGCACTTGAAAGTTCAACTTTACTTTTTTGAAAAAGAGATAAAGAAAATTTTGAAAATGAAACATTTGAAAATTTGAAAAAAAAATTACCCTCTTTTTTATTTCTCTCCCCCTTTGCCATATATCAAAAAAATAGATAACAACCATTTCAAGTCAATTTTGAATTAGAGCTAGTTAAAAGAAATTGTATGTCCGTATTGAACCAACTCTAGTGAATTCAAGCAAGAAAAAGGACTAAACTAATTAATTTGAACTTGTTCGAGTCCTGTCTAACCCAGTTAGCTACTTACTAACTGTTATAAAATAGTAATTTTCATTAGGGTTAGTCAAGTTAAGTGATTTGATCAAGTTAGATTTGCTAAGCTTGAACACTTAACTTGATTGCTATTTAATTTGTATTTATTGCCCCAATTACTGCAGATGCACTGACTTAAAGTATCTTGAATCAAGGCATAGACCTAAGCATCTCAACCCAGTCTAGGTTATCAATCAAAGTACCCTAAGGTGCTTGTGAGATATTGGCTTCTAGATCTATAGGTGCATGCAGTTCTAGGATCAAGGCCTAAGTTAAGTCCATTTGCACAAAAATCCTAGTTTTGAAGGGGGGTATGTTTTTGAAAAAAAACTAAGTCGAAAAAATCATTTTAAATTTCAATAACTTGATAAAAGAAATGATTTTTAAAAATACTAATTTTCGAATAAAAATTTGAACAGTAGAAAAGATTTTTGAAAACATGTAGAACAATCTTATTCTACTAAGCATAACCCTAACTGCCTTCTTAGTAAGCTAAACTCAGATTCAGGTAAGGGTTTGGTAAAAATGCCAGCTAAATTCGATTTTGAGGCCACATGCATAAGTACTATTTCGTCGCTGGCTACATGATCCCTTACAAAATGATGTTTGACTTCAATATGTTTGGTTCGGGAGTGCTGAATTAGATTCTTAGTTAAATTGATTGAACTAATGTTGTCAATAAAAACTTTAGTTTGGGTGTAGTCAAGCTGGAAATCTTGTGCATCATCTATAAAAGTCATGCCACACACTCTCCTAGGGCAACATATTCTGCTTCATTTGTCGACAAAGCCATGCAGTGTTGCTTTCTACTACACCAGCTGACTAGATTATTTCCTAACAATTGGCAACTTCCACTTGTACTCTTCCTATCTAACATACATATATCATGCCCTAGGTGCTTGTTTCAACCCATAAAACGCTTTCCTAAGCTTGAATACATATTCAGGTTTTTTTAAGTCCTCAAAACCTGGGAGCTGACCTACATATACTTCTTCTTTGATAAACCCATTAAGAAAGACAGACTTGACATCCATTTGGTATAATTTAAACCCTCTATGGGCTGCAAAAGCTAGTAGCATCCTAATTTATTCAAATCTAGCTACAAGGGCATAGGTTTCATAATAATCTAACCCTTCGACTTGACTAAACCCTTTTGCTACTAAGCGGGCTTTGTTTCTCACAATTTCCCCTTGATCATTCAATTTGTTTCTAAATACCCACTTAGTATCTATAACCGATTTCCCTCAGATTTAGGTACTAATTCCCAGACTTGATGTAACGCCCCAAATTTTGGGCTTGCTTCCGATTGTAAAAAGGGCACAAAAATATCGATATATATTATCAGATTGTATGACATTTATTTCATAAATGAATAAAATTACCTTTTTGTGATTTCATGATTTAAGGTTATGTGATTTCATTAGAAAAGATTAGGAATATGTAAATTTCATAAATTAGAATATGTGATTTCATGAATTGGAATATGTGATTGCATAAATGTGATTTGAGAATATGAGAGTGAATTGGGCTAATGGGCTTTGCAAAAGTGAAAACCAAAGAGGAGCAAAAATATGCTCTTGCCGAGGATCGAACCTTGGAACTCGAGGTAAGCAAAGCCTTGAAAAGCAACGAAGTAACCAATTCACCCAGCAGGGGATTGCTGAGAGAAAGGAAGGGAAATTCTTGTTAAGGGTTAGGGAATGTGAAAGGGTAGAGGAAGAGGCTCTTGATGAGAAACCCCTTGGTGAAGGGACACTTGGAGAAGAGGCACTTTGTCTCTTCCCTTAGTATAAATAAGAGGGAGTGCTAAGGGGCTAACCATCATTGTTGCAAACCCCTCACTCACTCTCCCTCTTCAATTTTCGAAATCCTAACTCCCTTCTCCCTCTTCAATTTTCGAAATTGAAACTCCTCTTCCTCCTTGAGATTTTCGAAAATCCAAGGGAAGGGTCTCATCCCAAGGGACACTCCCAAGACCCCATTGAAGGTGTGAATCTCTTGCAAGGCAAGAAGAAGTCAAGGACCTCAAAAGCAAGGACAAGCACATCCCCTCCGAACTAAGGGTATACCTTAAGGATATTTAGCGAAAGAAGTAAGTGCCCCTCACCTGTAGCATAATTGCTGTGTATGATTTCCTTCTTCTTGTAGTTTACGAAAATGGGGATTTGCCCTAGGTAAGTTTCGGCCACCCCTTAAGGGAAAGCCTTGGTTACTTTTTGATACATGAGAAGACCCCTTGGAACCTAGGGTATACCTATATGTTGATTTCCTTCAAGTTGTGATAACAAAAATTAGGGTTTGCACCCCCTACAAGTTTCGGCCAAGACATGGAAAAATTAGGGATTCAAGGGTTGAATTACTCTATGATGTATCTTATGTTAGTGTATGACATGATATTGTAGATAAGGTGTTTGTATAAATGGTTGTGTGAATGTTTGATTTCAAAAACCCTAAATCCCCCTACCCTACACTTTCGGCCAACCCTAGAAGAATTAGGGTTTAGGGTGCATAATTAACCTATGATGAAATCCATGTTTAATAATGTTGCATGATATGTATGTGAGGTGTTTGTGTAAATGTTTGTGTGAAGGTTTGATTTCCAAAAACCCTAATCCCCCCTACCCTACACCATTCGGCCAACACCCTAAAGTTAGGGTTTGTAGAGGATAAACTACCCTATGAGATATGCTTATGTTTGGGATGATGATATGTATATGCAAGTGATGTTTAAATGGAATGTTTGATTGAAAAACTTAATTTTTCCCTAGCATGTGATATTCGGCCAAAGCATGGAACATTAGGTTTATGAAGGTTGATTACCCCATGATGTATGCTATGCTTAGTACGATACATGATGTATATATATATGATACTTGTATGGGATGTTTGATGTCAAAAACCTAAGCTACCTCCACCCTTAACTTTCGGCCAAAGGGCCCTATACTTGGGATTGGATTAATAAATACCATGCATGATAATGATCTTGTGTAGGATAGGACATGCTTGTGTGATTCTTGATATGTTGATTGGAATGCATGGTAGCCAAATTACAACTTTCGGCCAAGAGAGAATTCTGGGACCCTAGCCTTGGTTGCTCCCATGAAATGCATGCTTTATACTATGCTAGTTATCAAGATTATGAATGTATACATATGTATAAAAATGAGCCCTATAGGGCATGGACGAAGAAGGCTTAGGGCCTAAAGAATGCTTCCCTAGAAGGTTGGGACTAAGAGCATACTTTATGAAAATGAAGAACATGATAACTATTTTATTTTGTAATGGCTTGTACTATAGACTCTTAAAGCGAGTCAAATGATTATGATACTAGGCTGAAGCACTTTTGAGAAGGCCTAGTAAACCCTAGTGGTATGGGATTAGCTACCTCGTTCCTATTCAGGGGCGCGCGCAAAACATGAAGTACAAGCCGGGCCCTAATGATTATGCTATGTTCAAGTATTATGTTTATATGTTTTCAAAAGAACCTTCCTATGAAGTTAACATGCTTAGATGTTTAACATGCTTAAATGCTTACCATGCTTGAATGTGATATATTCTCTTACTTTTCATGATATCCGATTTTGTGAGTAGGACAGGGTCTTACTAAGCTATTGCTTATCGTTTAGTGTTTTCCCTTATGCTACAGATAAAGGACGCTAAGCTATGGAGGCTGCGGGAGAAGGGCAAGTGTGTGTGTGATAGTGCTGGTGGATAAAAAGGATCTTGCTCTTAGTTGCTTCAAATTTTGGAACTTGTCATGTTAAACCCATGTTATATTTTTCTTTTTTATATACATGCTATGTTTGAAGATGAATAAAAATAATTATGCTTCCGCTACATGAACCTTACATGCTTAAATGATACATATGCCCATGCATAGATTAGATAGAAAAATATGAATGCATGCGTGTAGTTGTAATGTATGAAAATTAAAGTAGCGCCGCCGAATCCCTAGGGGATTAAGGGCGGGCGTTACACTTGATATCTTTCAAATTGGGCTAGCTCCTCTTGCATTGCTATGATCCAATCTAGGTCAGGTAGGGCTTCTTCTATAGTCTTAGGTTCAATTTTTGAAATAAGTGCGATCTGACTAAAATTTCTATAAGAAGACCTAGTTCTGACTCCTATGGTTGGATCACCCATGATTTGATCAGATGGATGATTGAGTATGGGTTTCTTTTTTCTTCTAGTGCTAGGTTATATTCGTTGAGCATGGTCCTAGTGGGTTCCTGAAGGGTTCTATTCTTTCTCTCAACTATCTCATTTTGTTGGGGAGTTCTAGGATAGGAAAACTCATGGATATACCCATTAATTTTACAAAACTTCTTAAAATTTTGATTTTCAAACTCTCCCCCATGATCACTCCTAAGTCTTTTAATTTTAGTATCATTTTGAGTTTCAATCATTTTGCATAAGTCATTAAATAAATTAAAGATTTCATCCTTAGTTTTCAAGAACCTAACCCAGGTAAACCTAGAGTAGTCGTCGATGATTACTAAGCAGTACCGATTCCTGTTTAGTGACTTAGCTCCATGTGAATCAAATAGGTCAAGGTGTAGGAGCTCAAGTGTGGTTTGGGTTATATCTGATTGGGTTGGTTTATGAGTTGACTTAGTTTGTTTGCCTTGTTTACATGAGTTACAAATTGTATTTTCAAAATTCTTGATTTTAGGTACTCCTTTAATTAAACCAAGTTGAGTAATTTTTGAGATTAGTTTGGTATTAGTGTGACCTAATCTCCTATGCCAAAGGTTAGATTCTTTTAATTGAGTCAAAAAGTATTTGGGTACTATAGGTAAATTAATAGTGTAAACGTTGTTTTTCCTAGTACCCTTAAGTGTTATCTCTGAGTCTTGGAGGTTTCTAATAAGGCAGTCAGAGTTGGTGAAAGTAACTATGTAATCAGTATCACAGAGTTGGCTAATGCTAATCAAATTGAACTTAAAATTTTCAACCAAGAGCACTTTCTTAATAATGAAATCAGAATTATGTTCAATGTTATCTGACCCAATTACTTTGAGTGTAGCATTGTTGCCAAATGCTACCGAGCCTTGGTTCTTGAACATGATTTTGGTGAATTTCAATTTATCCCCAGTCATGTGTCTGGAGTATCCACTATCCAACATCCACTGGTCCAAATATTTATATTCCTACACATAAAATATGTATTGATTTGGATCCATTAGAGGTAGGGATAGCTTAACTTGAATTTCACTACCTAGTCTATCTCACTCACATCTAATGTTATCAAACATGTTAACCTTATGAGTTTTGTGAGACAGTTTTAAAAAAGATGTTTAAATTTTTGAAAGATAATTAATTTTGAAAATGTTGAATAAATTTTGAAATTTATGTTAGATTCAAATTTATCAAATAGTAAATTAAATTTGAGTTTCGATAATTGGCTTCCAGGTCTTGGCGAGGCATAGAGGCCTTCTTTGGCCGTAGCCTTATTAGAGCAACAACCCTTTCCTTGACAAAGCCTTTTATCAAAATTTCATTTTCAAATTACTTCTTGAAAAATTTTGGTCTTACTAGTTTAGGTTTTGGATTGGTAGCTTCGGCTAGTTCCACCAGACTAAACAGACCAAGTAGGGTACGTCTTACCTAACTTGACCTTATTAGAAAGGCTTCCCTAACGTATTATCATCTCACCTCCACCTAATACTATGTTGTTCAAATTTCAAATAAATCTTTTGTCCATAAACTATTCCTAAGTCTAAGCATAATAATGAAATTGTAGAAAATAAATAAACAAGCAAGCAGGCAATTAAAAAAAAATAAAAAAATCATCTACTTATAAAGATGATTTTTAGATTGGCTCCCCTTGGACTGAAGCCCGATAAGGGTTAGGCAAGATGTGAATCTTGTCCTTGGGGATCCAATATTGGTTTGGTCTAGCTGGTTTGTTAAAACATAGCTTAGGGACCCATGCTTGGACTCGAGTTCTAGGTTGGTTCAATACAGAATAATACGAGCGTTATCTCGATTTGGTTCGATAACCTAGTCCGGATCGATTGAGAATGGACTTCAATTTTCCAAGAATCAAGTCAAGACTCTTGGAACCCAAAGTGAATCGTTCTAGAGCAACCCTGAGTTCCTTCACTTGAGTTTTCAAGGACGAATTCTCTTCCTCATGGTTTTGAAATTGAGTTGAGTTTCCTTCTTGAACTGGCTCTTTCAAGGAACTCGAGTTGACTTCCTCTTTCAGGAGTTTTACTTCCTGTCGGAGGGATTCAACCTGAATGTTGGCTTTCGCCAATTTTTGAGATAAGTAAGAAATTAAATCGTATAATTCAGATTTTGAATAACCTCATACCGTGATTTGTCCTTCCTCCGAGATTGTGAGTTTTCTGGTGTTGACGTCTTCGTTTGGTTCCGATTCTGTTCTAGAGTTGACGTCTTCCGAGGCGGTTAAGGCAAGTGGGTTTGCATGCGGTGCTTCTTCTTCTTCTTCGAAGGATGACTCGTCCCAGGTGGCTTGAAGAGTCTTCTTCCTCCGTGCCTTCTTGTTTTCCTTTAGGTTGGGGCACTCTGATTTGAAGTGTCCCTTCTTGTTGCACTCGTAGCAGGTGATGTTGCCTTTGCTCTTCTGGCTTGTTGAGGGTTCAGATGGATCTTCCTTCTTTCGGCTTGACTTCTTCTTATTTGTTTGGTGCTTAAGTTCCTTGTAGTAGTCGCGAGCTAGCCAGATCAATTTGGGACAATCCCCTTCACTGTCATCAGATTCCGAGTCTGAGTCGGACTCGGGTACTTGTTGAATCTTCTTTTTCTGAGTTCTTCCTTGAGTTTTACCTGCAACAAATGTGTTGGGACCGGGTGCATGTTGACATGGATACGGGTTCGTAATTTTAAAATTTAATTACGTGCAGCGGAAGGTTTAGCATAAATAATTTCTTAAATTATTTTAACCACGTATCTAGCATGCAACCTTATGTTGTGGAGACATGATCATACATTTAAAATTTTGCAGAAAGTAAACTAATTTACTTAATACCTCGTGTAACTCGTAGAAAGGGACGAGATCCAATCGTAGCGTCCCTTGGAAGCTCCACCTCTATTCGCGTCCACGCCGAGTTTTCTTCGGGATGACTTCGCAAAGCCACGAGTTTCGTGCCGACAAGAACTACTAGATTCTCCAAAGGCACGACAAGAATACCAAGAGAGAGATGTAAAACTAACCACCAAACGAAGAACGGAATCAAGATTCCGGGAGGAAGGAAGGAGTAGCGCCCGCTTCTTCTTGGTGGTGGAAGCTCACGGCAAAGGGGGAGGGCTCTAGGGCCGGCGGCACTAGAAGAGGGAGAGGGAGAGAAGGAGAGGGAGAGAGGCTACGCAAGAATCCTTGATCTCTTGGATTGATTTTTCAAGCCTTGCCTTGGTGCCTTTATATAGTAGCCTCTTAATCGCCAAGTCTCCTCTTAACGGAATAAATTTTCATAAGAAATTTATCTTATAAATTTTTTCTATGAATTATTCCGTTATGCCAAGTTTTTATTATAACTTAATTTATAATAAAAACAACCATGTCTCCCCTTTTATTATAGAAAGAAATTTCTTTATATAAATTTCATTATATAAATTTTTTTATATAAATTTCTTTATCATGGTAAATCAATCGATTATTAATTTTATAAAATAAAATAAACCAATCCAAGGTTTATTTTAATTTCCATGAAAATAAATCTCTTTATATAAATTTCTTTATATAAATTTCTTTATCATGGTAAATCAATCCATTAATGATTTTATAAAATAAAATAAACCAATCCAAGGTTTATTTTAATTTCCATGAAAATAAATCTCTTTATATAAATTTCTTTATCCATAATTTTATAAAACAAACCGCGCTCGGTTTATTTTATAATTTGAACCAAACAATTTGGTTCTCCCCTTTTGATGTGGCCGGCCAAACAAAGAGGGTGGGGACCCTCTTTGGCGGGCCAAACCCAAGCCGAAACCGTACGAATTAAACTCATTTAATTCGTCCAATATGTCTTCAAAAGACTTAGCCTTTTTATGCTTCCGATGCGTCTCAGAAAAATTCAGATTCGACTCATCTCTCTTGATCGGAAAATCCAATTTTTAACCCGTTTTAAATCCCTCGGATCACTCGTAGTGCGTGTGACTAAATAGGCTTTCGATTTATGTTGGCTGTCTATAATCAACCAATTATAGAATGATCATGAGTGGCACCTAGTAGTACATCATGATCCCCAATTAATCGAAAGATCAACGGTTGACCTCAGAAACTATTCTGAAACCTTTCAGCAGCTTTAATGAATTGTGCCTCATTCTCTTCACCATCTTATACCCACTTGGTTCAGGACACGGTCTATGTGTGTCAGTCCCCACTAGGCTGACTACGTCACACCTAGCACAAGTAATGTCTTTCTCGTCCAACGGATTCTAATTACTCTCATGTTTCTGAGAGATTCATACTCGGAACATGTGATGCTCTGGCCAGAGGCTTCGAGTAACAATCCGACGATAGGCCTTGGGTATACATCTCCTCGCAAGGAGTGGTGAATCCTTTGTAGGCTGTTTAAACATCTTCGGGCACTTCGGCTTATACCCAATCAACCTGGGTCCACACCTCCTTGGAGATGCTTGCTTAAGATGTCAAAGTATAAGTCTTCATGACCAAGATGACTTGAACACCGCAAGTCAAAGGAACATCGCACTTAAGCTGCAGTAAGAACTTCATTGACATATCTATATGTAGATTACCATATGAAGTTTTACAGCTAGTCATTCCAATGAACTAGTTCCCTTAACTAGCATTCATGTTTATCTCCGGACATCCCAATGTCACCAGCCAGTGGGAATCAGCTGATTAGAGAATAACCCATGCTAGTCTTAACAGAATTGATAGTGTCCGTATTTATCAATTCATCGACTAGGGACAATTTCAATACTTCACAATTGCACATGTAGAGATAATCACTAGTTGTGAATTCATCACAAATTCTCTCATGCTGTGAATTGTATTGCGGACATTCAGTAAATGAGTTTAAGATCTTAATCAAATACACGAGTATGTATACTCAAATAGTGAATATTCATTTATTAAAGTAAATGATTACAATCATAAGGCGATTGCCTTAGGACACTTCTCTCATATTCCTTACAAACTCCCACTTGGCCTAATGCCAATCGCTACGGTATCCAATACCACAGGCTCTAACATGACCCTCAAACTTGCTTTGAGGCAAGGCCTTAGTTAAAGGATCCGCTAAATTCCTTTTAGTGGGAATTTTCTCAATTTGTATATCATTCCTACTTATAATTTCTCTGATCAGATGATAGCGGCAAAGCACGTGTTTGGATCGCTGATGAGACCTTGGTTCCTTTGCTTGTGCAATAGCTCCATTGTTGTCGCAGTAAACCGGTATTGCTTCATCAATGGTTGGAACCACACCAAGTTCCGAGACAAACTTCTTGATCCAGACTGCTTCTTTTGCTGCTTCCAAAGCCGCAATGTATTCCGCTGCCGTGGTAGAATCTGCTATAGTGTCTTGCTTGGAACTCTTCCAACTTATTGCGCCTCCATTCAAAGTAAATACGTATCCAGACTGAGATTTAGAATCATCCTTATCTGTCTCGAAACTGGCATCTGTATACCCACGTATTATCATATCTCCTTCTCCATATATTAGGAACACATCCTTAGTTCTTCTTAAGTACTTAAGGATTGTCTTGACAGCCGCCCAATGCTCCATTCCTGGATCAGACTGGTATCTGCTCGTGACGCTCAGAGCATACAATACATCGGGCCTAGTACATAACATAGCATTCATGATAGATCCTATCGCGGATGCATAAGGAATCTTATTCATGCAAATCCTCTCGTCTTCTGTGTTCGGACACATAGACTTTGAAAGGTTGATCCCATGCCTGATGGGAAGGTAACATTTCTTGGATTCCGACATGCTAAACCTTTTTAGCACTCGGTCTATATATGTAGACTGCGAAAGACCAAGCAACCGTTTTGATCTATCTCTATAGATTCTAATCCCAAGGATATAGGTTGCTTCTCCCAGGTCTTTCATGGAGAAAGTTTTGGACAACCAAATTTTAACCGACTGTAAGACTGATATATCGTTTCCTATAAGTATAATGTCATCGACATATGTTGGGATCGGATGGCTAGAGAGGGGGGGTGAATATAGCCAATCACTTGCAACTTGAATACTTATAGCGATTTCTGCAACTTAAATATCAGTAGCACAGCGGAAAGAGTAGAAAACATATTATGCAGAAAACGTAACGGAAGCAAAACAAACACAACTAGCAAGATCGCTAACAAGGAGGGTTTACAAGGTTCGGGGATAACTTGACCCTACTCCTTGGCGTACCCTTAAGGTGGGCGATCCCTTGATCGTCGGCATATCAAGCCCCGGTTATCACCGGATAAATCAGCAACCTCCTTCTCGGTAGAGAAACCTCTCCACAGTGTGTTTCAAACAAGGATATAGTTTAAGCACAAAGAAACAACAAGAAGGATCTTACTCAAACGCTTAGCAAGGACAAAAACACAGCAAGCTTCCCTGACTCCACCCAGTGGCGATCTCACGCAAGAACCCTTCTCCGTGTCTTCCCACTGTCGGACTCCAAGCCTCTTGTTTTCTCCTTCAAGCGCTCAAGTAAAAGATGGTTGCTTCTCAATTGCTTGCTCAAAAGTGATGAAGATCGCAAGAACACAGCAGGCAAGTTGTGGAGAACTCAAGGCACGGCAAGAACAATAGTTCGTAAGACTTGCTTCCACGAAGCCATCCACCGCCCTTTTTGATTCTTCACATAGCACCAGGTGACAACATCTCTGTAGCTCCTAGCTACTCATCAGCCAACGCCAGCCTCTACTGAGCTATCTCTGGACTCACTGAGCTCCCCTCAGTCAAGCTCCAGTCTCCGCTCCAGTCTGCAGCTCGCCGTTGCAACCTGATATGGGAAAATGGACAAACCTGCTCCAAGGAAAGTCTCCATTGACCTCTCCTTAAGTGTTTGAATCCTTCCCTGTCACCTGTAGCTTGATCAGAGTATTAGAATAGAAAATCAACCAGCATATCAAATATCAGAGGAAAGTGGCAGCGAATCAGTTGTGTTCAGACGCGATCAGAGCGTCTGACAATGCAATTTGAATTAAAGTGATCGGTCACCGGACCGATCAGAGAGTCTCCTGATCGGTCACCAGATCGATCAGGCTGGTTCCAGACTGATCAGGCTCCGTCCTGATCGATCCCCAACGCTCAATCAGAAATCGCGATTTCTTTGAGATTCTCTCAGACCGATCTCTAGACCGATCCCAGATCGTGGATCGTTCACCGGACCGATCCACCTTTATATTGCGCGATTTCTGAGCTTCGCAGTCCAGACCTCCTGATCGGTCATCAGACCGATCAGGCAGCCTCCTGATCGGTCACCAGACCGATCAGATCATGACCAGACCAATCAGGCTGGAGCCTGATCGATCATAGTGAGGAACCTGCGACGCTGGATCGTTCACCAGAACGATCTGCACAGTAAACCTGATCGGTCATCAGACCGATCAGGAGCAGTTCAGCAAGGGAACTCAACCTCACTGCTCGCTTCCTGATCGGTCACCAGACCGATCAGGAGCCAGTCAATGGGTGAAACGCATACTCCCTGATCGGTCACCAGATCGATCAGGAGCAACACAGTAGGTTCCCAACCTCACTGTGTGCTCCCTGATCGGTCACCCGACCGATCAGTCATCGCTGGATCAGTCACCAGACCGATCCACGAAGGAGCAGCGTGCCAGAATCCCTGATCGATCACCAGACCGATCCAGGGACTCAAACTCAGCCCTCCAAGCTATGTTTCTATCCACCTTAGCCCTCCAAGCTAAGGATTTTCCATCTAACTCTCCAAGTTGGGAATTTGCACCTAACCCTCCAAGTTAGGACTTTTCACCTAGCCCTCCAAGCTAGGACTTTTCACCCAACCCTTCCGAGTTAGAATTTCATCCAACCTAGCCCTCCAAGCTAGGCACCTGACCCTCCAAGCCAGGACTTTTTCACCTAATCCTCCAGGATAGGAATTTGCACCTAACCCTCCAAGTTAGGACTTTTCACCTAGCCCTCCAAGCTAGGACTTTTCACCCAACCTTTCCGAATTAGGACTTTTCCAACTCCTAGCCCTCCAAGCTAGGACTTTTCAAGCACCTAGCCTCCCAGACTAGGATTTTCAACACCTAACCCTCTAGGTTAGGATTTTCCAACACCTAGCCCTCCAGACTAGGATTTTCCATACCATGCCTGATCCCCGATCAGGACTTAATCATAATCAATAATCATCCACCTAAACTTAAATCGGTGTCAACACCAAAACAACAATCAGGGCCAGACTGCATCAACAATCTCTCCCTTTTTGTTGTTTGATAACCCGATCTAAGTTTAGGGATCTCAATCAATATTTTTCAACTTTAGAATCATAGGGGAATCCAGATCCTCCCCCTACAACATGATCATCCTAAACTTAACATGATCCACACTCTCCCCCTTTGTCGAACACCGAAAAGGAGCTAGAGGGGCTGTTAAGTTTTAAATAAACTCCCCCTCAACCCTAGGGGTATCCCAAATCAACAAAGATGTGATAGTTTGTGGAATAACCATACGATCTCATGTGAAAAAGATATAGCAAGACATAGCAATCACATGCATCATATGAGTATGAAATATAAGATCACAGAGCATGCCATAATATTCATAAGTATCAAGTAAACATGGCAATGGATCAATCATGCAGATAAAACCCATATAAATAATCATGGCATCAATAATAGATATACTAATATCAGATAAGCATGTGAAGCAACGTCGGCAAGTCAAAGCATAAGACATCCAGACAAGTAGCAGAAAACATAACACACGCATCAAAGCAAAATACGAGTGGCATAGGGCCACAATAGTCAAGTCACAGGGCATACAGCCCAAAGGTCAAACGTGTCAAGTACACCCATCATGAAAGGAGACAATAAACATCCAAGCTCAATGATCAGCTGGCGGGTCGTCATCGTGCATAAGGTCATCCATCGTAGCATCAGTCGATCCCGGTGCAGCACTGCCCGAAGGAGGATCCCCGGGAAATGTATGGCGGCGCCACTCTCCGTACCACGTCTGCTGTAATGCCTGGACCCCAGAGACAGTAGACTCGACGCCGGTCAATCGGCGATCGAATGCCCTGAACTCCGAGCGGATCTCCTCTCGATAAAGCTCTCGTAAATGAAGATCCTGCTGGATGGTCCACTCGAGCTCTGAAATCTGCCAGCGCAAATCTGGCTCGGGCTCATCGTAGTAATCGTCAGCAGCATGGGGCTCATGAGGAGCAGCAACATCGGGTGGCACCTGAAAGTGTGGTGCTCCGCTAGGTAACTCACCGAGACCTCGCCCATCCTTCCACACCAACACCCCATCTCGCTCACGAATGATCATACCAGACTTCGCAAAAGCTCGCCGACCCAAATGACAATCTTGCCTAACCATGGGCACGGTCCTGCCCTTGGTGACATCAACACCAACTGACATGAGCCAATCAGTGATGAGGTGACCAAAAGGCATATAGACCGTGCGACGGCTAGGCTCACGGTAGGATAGGATGGACTGAAAAATGCTCTCCATAATATCAAAGTCCATCCGGCAATGCATGCCGTAGAGCATGAGGCAGTGGTAGGGACGGATCTCGGCCAACGGCTTTGAAGTAATGGGCAAAATACAATTTGTAATGATCTTGAAAAGGACATAATCAGCTGGAGCAAGGCGGAGAGCTGCAAAGGTAGGAAAAACTGGACCCAACTCATCAAGCCCGGCAGGGCGAGGATGACCGAAGAAGTGCTGATAGATAGAGTCAGGGGTAACATCTGCAAACGGTGCTAGCAGAGGATCAGGAAGTTCAGGATAGAGCGAATAAAGATTCGGTGATCGCCGACCACCCAAGTACTCAGCTAAGATCTCATATGAAAAATCAAGGTTCATCTTCCCGACACGAGTAGTGAACTCGAATCCCCCTTGAGGACCTTGTTGTACGTTGTTGTAAAACTCAGAGACGAGGTCGTAATTTATGGTTCTTTCCAAAGAAAGAAGAAACCCCAGATTGTAATAAGTCACAATCTCCATAACAGAGGGGCAGTACTCCGTTAGGAAAGAAGCATCAATGGATCTGCAGGGTAATAGTTTGAATGTCCTAGCTTGAAAGGCCTGCTCACAGGCCGCATTCGGGAACCTGGAGCTAGAAGAAGGCTGTGGCCTTCTAGAAGAGGAGGAAGGAGCTTTCCCCCTCGTGCTGCCTTCAATAGCATCCTTGCCCTTGGAAGACTTTCTAAAGGGTTTGAATTGATCAGGACATAGGATTTAATAGGGTGAATCACACATATAAGAGTTGATCATCATAGATAATACCCAATCAAAAGATGGACATGAAATAAGGAGAAATTGGATGAAAGGTGGGGTTACGGCAAACATAGGGGTCACGGCACAACACCAAGATCAGAGGCAAAGATATGGTTAGCTCCAAAACAAAGTTTCATGAACTGATTTACAAGAAAATCAAAACTAACAACTTACTTAGGTGCCATTGAGAAGATTCTTGGATCGGAAGAACTCGCAAGGAGGAACTCGGTGCAATAGAAAATCGCAGACTGTTTCTACGAGAGAGGAAACTTCACACTCACGCTCACGCGAGGAAGAAAGGCACGCAGGAGGGTCTTCTCGCACAAGCAAGTCGCGCAGATGAGGGTGTTTCGGTGCTAGGGTTTGGGAAAACGAGGTTTTGGAGAGAGTTAATCGGTTGGTGGATCGGTCCACCAATCAAAATTTAATGCGTTTTAACGGATCACCGTTCGATCTGGTCGCGTCCAGACCAATCAGGCTACATCCTGATCGGACTGGCATGGGCCTGATCGGTCGGATGACCGATCAGACGCCCTCCTGATCGGTCGGATGACCGATCAGGATACGAACAGTAGGGTCCAGAGAGAAACCTCTGAGCTCCCTGATCGGTCTGTGGACCGATCCCCACAGGGTGCCAGATCGGTCCAGAGACCAATCCAGGCTGGCTCAGAATCCTTGGTCAAAAAGTTCGGAGAGTCACTGCTGACTCTCTGATCGGTCTGTGGACCGATCACCACAGAAGGGGTCAGATCGGTCCAGGGACCGATCAGCACTATTCCTGATCGGTCCGGTGACCGATCAGGGTTCCTGATACGAACTGAAATGTTCAGTTTCAGAACTTCTGAATTTTTCAAACGATATTTGATGGACTTTGTCGAACTTGGACATGATCCCATGACTAAAATTGATCCCTTAACAAGAATCAAAGGTCCTTATAGGTTCAACAATCACTTTGACCCATACAAATGGAGTCAAACTCAATCAGCAATCAATCAAGCAAATTCAACCAAGTTTTGATTCCAAATTCAATTTTCCAATCAAGTTGCCTTGATTGGAATGTCCAAGTATGATTATAGAGCCATATACACATATGTTATGCAATGGTTTTCCCCATACTTGGTCACCACCGTGATTATTATCTCGTCAACTTAATTTCTCAAGTGATGCAATGACATTTTGAGAAATTGAGTTGATCCTAACATCTCACCCCATGTCTAGCAAACAAAAATATTTTGGTAAACCTTATAGTTTGTGTGAGATGTCCCCAAAGTTACCCAATTGTTCCCAATAATTTCGAAATAATCATGAAGGGTTTTGAACGCAATTCAAAAATCATGAAGCGCGACACATTCCCAATTCCCGTCTTAGGAAACTAAATTCATTTTCGGGAAGTGGTTTAGTGAAAATGTCAGCTAGGTTTGACTTTGACTCTACATAAGAGAGTATGATGTTCCCCCTAGCTACATGATCCCTAATGAAGTGGTGTCTTACTTCAATATGTTTTGTCCTAGAATGATGGACCGGATTCTTGGTTAAGTTAATTGTGCTAATGTTATCACATAACACTTGCACACCCTTGTAACTCAATCCATAGTCCTCTAAGGTATGAATCATCCACAACAATTGCGATATACACTCTCCCATGGCGATATATTCTGCCTCGGTAGTGGAAAGAGCAACACAATGTTGCTTCCGACTCGACCAACTTACTAAGGACGAACCTAAGAATTGGCAGCCCCCGCTAGTGCTTTTCCGGTCCAACTTACATCCAGCATAGTCGGAATCCGTATAGCCCATCAAATCAAAAGATTCGGTACGGGGATACCAAAGACCTACACCAATTGTACCCTTGAGATATTTCAAAATTCGCTTAACAGCAATTAGGTGAGATTCCTTGGCACAGACTTGATATCTAGCGCACATACCTACAGCAAATAGTATATCTGGTCTGCTGGCTGTGAGGTATAGCAGACTACCTATCATGCTTCTATATTGAGTTAGATCAACAGGTTTACCACTCTCATCATTGTCTAATCTTGTGTTTGTAGCCATCGGAGTGGTTACCTCTTTCGAATCACTCATACTGAATTTTCGAAGCATTTCTAGTGTATACTTTGATTGGTGCACATGGATACCATCGCGAGTTTGCTTGATTTCAAGTCCCAGGAAGAAAGTCAACTCTCCCACTAGACTCATTTCAAACTCACTCTCCATGTGTCCAATGAACTCATTTAAATAGCCCTTATTGTTTGAGCCACAGATTATGTCATCGACATATACTTGGGCTACAAATATATTGTCACCATCTCTTCGTAGAAATAGTGTAGGGTCTATTTGGCCTCTAACGAAGCCCTTCTCAACTAGGAATGTCGACAACCGCTCATACCAAGCTCGGGGTGCTTGTTTAAGGCCATGAAGTGCCTTTTTGAGCTTGAACACGTGATTTGGAAATTCGGTACTCTCAAACCCTGGAGGTTGTTCGACATAGACCTCTTCTTTAATCAAACCATTTAGAAAGGCTGATTTGACGTCCATTTGATATAATTTGAAACCACGATGTGCTGCAAATGCTAGCATCAATCGGATGGACTCTAATCGTGCCACGGGAGCATAAGTCTCATCATAATCAAGGCCTTCAACTTGACTGTAGCCCTTAGCTACCAAGCGTGCCTTGTTTCTAATGATTTCTCCCTTATGGTTCAATTTGTTCTTGAAGACCCATTTGGTTCCAATAATGGAGGTCTTCTTGGGTCTAGGGACTAAGTCCCAAACTTGACTCCTCTCGAATTGACCTAGTTCATCTTGCATTGCAATGATCCAATCGGGATCATTTAACGCTTCATCAATTTTTCTAGGTTCAATTTCGGAAATTAGAGCAACTTCATTAGCCTCATTCCGGAAGAATGATCTAGTTCTAACCCCTTGATGGATGTCTCCAACAATTTGGTCTTGGGGATGACTAGAGGCTAATCTAGTTTGCCTTGGTGTTGGTGGTGCTTCTTGAACAGGTTCACTAGACACAAGTTCAGCCTCAGGATCCGGCTGATCAATGGGTTGTCTAGGCTCACCGTCATCAGACTCATCACCATCAACAACACTTAGAGTTTCATTCAAACTTAGTCTCCTAAGTTCGAGTTGAACTCCTTCTACATTTTCTGACTGGTCAATTGTTTTTGGAACTTCTTCAAAGACCACATCAGCAGACTCTTCAACTAATCTAGACTTCTTGTTGTAGACTCGGTAGGCTTTGCTAACGAGAGAGTACCCGACTAGTATCCCTTCATCAGCCTTTGCCGTGAACTTTCCAAGGTGATCCTTGGTGTTTAGGATGAACACCTTACAACCAAACACCCTAAGATGTTTAACCGTAGGTGGTTTCCCAAACCAAAGTTCATGGGGAGTCTTTCCTAAAAACCTATGAATCAGGACTCTGTTTTGCACATAGCAAGCTGTATTTACAGCTTCGGCCCATAAGTAACTCGGGAGTGAGTACTCATTGAGCATGCTTCGTGCAGCCTCTTGAAGTACACGGTTCTTCCTCTCTACAACACCATTTTGTTGTGGTGTTCTAGGAGTAGAGAACTCATGTCTATAACCCTTATCTTGGCAAAATTCTAGAAACCTTTGATTTTGAAATTCACCTCCATGATCACTTCTAATTGTCTTAATTGTTAATGATTTCTCATTTTCAACTCTTCTACAAAAAGAAATGAAAATATCTAAGGTTTGGTCCTTATATTTTAAAAAGTAAGTCCATGTGTATCTAGTGAAATCATCAATAATCACAAAGCAATATCTACTTCCATTCAATGATATAATGGTACTACAATCAAATAGATCCATGTGAAGTAAATCTAATGCATTGGAAGTACTTACAGTGCTTTTACCTTTATGTGCAGATTTTGTTTGCTTACCCATTTGACATGCATCACATAATTTGTCTTTTTCATACTTGATGCTTGGTAAACCACGGACTAGTCCCTTGGTGGCCAACTTCCGGATGTTCTTCATGTTCACATGTGCTAACCTCCGGTGCCAAAGGGTGGACTCTTCTTCTTTTGACATGAGACACTTAGCAAAAGCATTAGTAGCACTTTTAAATGAAACTTGATAGATATTGTCTACTCTTGCTCCTACTAGTACCGTGTCGAAGGTGTCATTTTGTCTAACTAGACATTGACTTGGTTGGAAGTCAATTGTGTAACCCGTGTCACACAATTGACTGACACTTAGGAGATTAAACTTCATCCCCTTGACTAGAAGGACATTTGAGATTCTAAGACATTCGGATATTTGAATGTCTCCTATTCCTATGACCTTAAGACTACCATTGTTACCAAATGATACATTACCTCTACTTTTCTTGTGAAGTGTGGTAAACAATGATCTATCCCCGGTCATGTGTTTGGAGCATCCACTATCAACGAACCAAGTTGATAGGTGCTCCCCCTCAATCATAACCTACACAATTCGAAAAATAGAAGTTTTAGGTACCCAAACCTTGGGACCTAAAGTGTCAACTAAACATGACTTAGGCACCCATGCCTTGACAACTTTCTTTTGAGTTTTGGGTGTCCTAGATTGTCTCATGTCAGTCCTAGACATGAGAGACACAAATGAGGGTTCTTTAGGGCGGTAACCAATACCGGCCCTATTGTAGACTGCCCTTTGGGCATTGAGGATCATATCTAGGGTCTTAGAGCTATTTGAGAATTTCCCAAGAATATTCTTGAGCTTCTCAACTTCACTCTTCAATGATTGGTTTTCCTCTATTAACAAGTTGTCATGCAAATCACTGATTTCCTCAACCTTAGAGGACTTCAAGCTTACAATCTCATGTTTCAACGATTTAATTTCATCTTCTAGTAATTCAACATGCAAGTCATCAATGTTATCATCCCTAGATGCTTTCAATTGATCAATTTCTAATTGCAATGCTTTAACTTTGTTTTTGGATTTCTTAAGCATACTAGTTAAACATGCAATTGCTCTATAACACTTTTCAAGCTCGGGAGAAGTTACCTCTTCATCATCCGAAGATGATGAAGCCGTGTTTGCGGAGCTTGAAGATTCATCACTGCTCTCCTCTCCAAGAGCCATGAGAGCCACTTGCCTTGTGCTCTTCTCCTCCTTTTCATCATCGGATGAGCTAGAGGATGACTCATCCCAAGAAGCCTTCAAAGCTTTCTTCTTCTTCTTGGATTTCTCTTCTTTTCTTTTGGATTTCTCCTCCTTCTTCTTAAGCTTCGGACACTCATTCTTAAAATGCCCTTTCCTACCACACTCAAAGCAAGATGCATTATTCTTATCAAGTTTGGATTCACTAGTGTTACCTCTACTTTTGAAACGTCGGTCTCTTCGCATCATCCTCCTCACAAAGTTGGCCATTTCAGATGAAGAGGAGCCGCTGCCATCTTCCTCAGAATTAGACTCGGATTCGGAAGAGGATGAAGATGATGAGACCTCCTTCTCCTTCTTCTTCTTGTTGGTCCGGTCCCCTGCAACTAAGGCAATCCCCTTCTCCTTGGGGCCTTTGTTAGCCATCTCATGCAATTCCATCTCACAAAATAAATCATCTAATTTCACAATAGATAAATCCTTGGATACTTTGTAGGCATCCACCATAGATGACCACAAAGCATTCCTTGGAAATGCTTTCAAGACATACCTCACAAGGTCGCGGTTCTCGACCTTTTCATCAATTGAATGAAGCCCATTGAGGACTTCCTTGAACCGGCTATGGAGCTCACTTACCGACTCATTCTCCTTCATGGAGAGATTTTGGAGTTGATTGAGGAACAAGTCCCTCTTTGCAATCCTCGAGTCTCGGGTGCCTTCATGGAGCTCAATGAGTTTGTTCCACAAGTCCTTTGCACTTGTGAAAGGACCAACCTTGATGAGTTGGTCTTTATTCATGCCACATTGTAGAGTGACAACAGCCTTCGCGTCGGCTTCACTCTTTCTTGTTTGTTCGGCAGTCCACCTCCATGACTCAAGTTCTTTGCCTTCATCATCCTTAGGAGGAATGAATCCCTCCTTCACTGCGAACCAAGTGTGGATATCCATCTTCAAGTAGTATTCCATCTTTGATCTCCAATATTGAAAGTCGGCGCCATCAAAGAATGGAGGTCGGGTGGTGGAGAATCCTTCTCTCAAAGCCATCTTGTTGATAACTCTTGGATGTTAAGCCGTAAACAGAGCCCCAAGCTCTGATACCACTTGTTGGGATCGGATGGCTAGAGAGGGGGGGGTGAATATAGCCAACCACTTGCAACTTGAATACTTATAGCGATTTCTGCAACTTAAATATCAGTAGCACAGCGGAAAGAGTAGAAAACAGATTATGCAGAAAACGTAACGGAAGCAAAACAAACACAACTAGCAAGATCGCTAACAAGGAGGGTTTACAAGGTTCGGGGATAACTTGCCCCTACTCCTTGGCGTGCCCTTAAGGTGGGCGATCCCTTGATCGTCGGCAGATCAAGCCCCGGTTATCACCGGATAAATCAGCAACCTCCTTCTCGGTGGAGAAACCTCTCCACAGTGTGTTTCAAACAAGGATATAGTTTAAGCACAAAGAAACAACAAGAAGGATCTTACTCAAACGCTTAGCAAGGACAAAAACACAGCAAGCTTCCCTGAGCTCCACCCAGTGGCGATCTCACGCAAGAACCCTTCTCCGTGACTTCCCACTGTCGGACTCCAAGCCTCTTGTTTTCTCCTTCAAGTGCTCAAGTAAAAGATGGTTGCTTCTCAATTGCTTGCTCAAAAGTGATGAAGATCGCAAGAACACAGCAGGCAAGTTGTGGAGAACTCAAGGCACGGCAAGAACAATAGTTCGCAAGACTTGCTTCCACGAAGCCATCCACCGCCCTTTTTGATTCTTCACATAACACCAGGTGACAACATCTCTGTAGCTCCCAGCTACTCATCTGCCAACGCCAGCCTCTACTGAGCTATCTCTGGACTCACTGAGCTCCCCTCAGTCAAGCTCCAGTCTCCGCTCCAGTCTGCAGCTCGCCGTTGCAACCTGATATGGGAAAATGGACAAACCTGCTCCAAGGAAAGTCTCCATTGACCTCTCCTTAAGTGTTTGAATCCTTCCCTGTCACCTGTAGCTTGATCAGAGTATTAGAACAGAAAATCAACCAGCATATCAAATATCAGAGGAAAGTGGCAGCGAATCCGTTGTGTTCAGACGCGATCAGAGCATCTGACAATGCAATTTGAATTAAAGTGATCGGTCACCGGACCGATCAGAGAGCCTCCTGATCGGTCACCAGACCGATCAGGCTGGTTCCAGAATGATCAGGCTCCGTCCTGATCGATCCCCAATGCTCAATCAGAAATCGCGATTTCTTTGAGATTCTCTCAGACCGATCTCCAGACCGATCCCAGATCGTGGATCGTTCACCGGACCGATCCACCTTTATATTGGGCGATTTCTGAGCTTCGCAGTCCAGACCACCTGATCGGTCATCAGACCGATCAGGCAGCCTCCTGATCGGTCACCAGACCGATCAGATCATGACCAGACCGATCAGGCTGGAGCCTGATCGATCATAGTGAGGAACCTGCGACGCTGGATCGTTCACCAGAACGATCTGCACAGTAAACCTGATCGGTCATCAGAACGATCAGGAGCAGTTCAGCAAGGGAACTCAACCTCACTGCTCGCTCCCTGATCAGTCACCAGACATATCAGGAGCCAGTCAATGGGTGAAACGCATACTCCCTGATCGGTCACCAGATCGATCAGGAGCAACACAGTAGGTTCCCAACCTCACTGTGTGCTCCCCGATCGGTCACCCGACCGATCAGTCATCGCTGGATCGGTCACCAGATCGATCCACGAAGGAGCAGCGTGCCAGAATCCCTGATCGATCACCAGACCGATCCAGGGACTCAAACTCAGCCCTCCAAGCTAAGTTTCCATCCACCTTAGCCCTCCAAGTTAAGGATTTTCCATCTAACTCTCCAAGTTGGGAATTTGCACCTAACCCTCCAAGTTAGGACTTTTCACCTAGCCCTCCAAGCTAGGACTTTTCACCCAACCTTTCCGAATTAGGACTTTTCTAACACCTAGCCCTCCAAGCTAGGACTTTTCAAGCACCTAGCCTCCTAGACTAGGATTTTCAACACCTAACCCTCCAGGTTAGGATTTTCCAACACCTAGCCCTCCAGACTAGGATTTTCCATACCATGTCTGATCCCCGATCAGGACTTAATCATAATCAATAATCATCCACCTAAACTTAAATCAGTGTCAACACCAAAATAACAATCAGGGCCAGACTGCATCAACAACATATAATACTAGGAATACGACTGCACTCCCACTAACCTTCTTGTATACACAAGGTACGTCAGGATTTTGTGAGAAATGAAACTCTTTGATTGTCTCATTGATAAATACCATTTTGTTGATTATTTAATTGCTAAAATCCATGTTTGACCTATGTTTTTATTTCTTAATTGTGAAATTACCTTAGGTTTTAGAATTTACCTTTATTTTGGACTTAATTGCAAATTTACACATATTTGGATTATTTGGCCACTAAATTCTTGATCTATTTTTGTAGGCATGAAAGGTTCATGGACCTAGGGCATACTGGGTCAAACTTGAGTCGGAAGAGGACCCGGATCGAGTTATCAAGTTTCGGATTAATTCGGGCCGTCCGATTCAAAAGTGGCTAGATCGGAGCCATCCGGGACCATCTGAAGCAATCCGAGCTAGGGTTAAGGTTGATCAAGCACTTTGATCAAGATCTGAAGGTTTCATCCAAATCAGAGCTCGTTCAACCGTTGGATCAAGCTCGGAGGGCTCTAGATCGTCCATTCAAAGATTAGGTTGATCTGGACCATCCATTGCACATCTGGAGGATCCGAGCTACCACGAGGCAGATCCTGACCCTTGATCAACATCTAGAAAGTTTGGGTCAGATCAGAGCAAGATCAGCCATTGGATTCATCCAAATTAATCAGAACCGTGCAATGCTAAGTATTTAATCAGATTTTCCACAGCTTCAGCTCTTCGTCGCGTCTCCGCCGCTACAGTAGTTTTCTTCGTTTCTTTGCATTTTCTTCAGCTGTTCCTTCAATCCAAGGGGCGCGCCACCTCCATTCTTCATTAGATCAAGTTCGAGGTCACCGGGGAGAGTAATCGGTGGAGTTTCAGCTCGGAATTGGGCAAGAACAGGGCTGTTTGAGGGTTTCGGCAGCTCTGTCTTTGGTTGCTTCAGTTTCGGTTTTGTCAGGTTCTACATCAGTCCAAGCCATCTGGAGGGGTTCTCGGATAAGCTTGGATTATTTCTGCACCTTCATTTCAATCAGACAAGGCTGAATTGAAGAAATCGATTGGGTTTTCCCTCTTGAACAGAGTTCGAGCTCGATTCGACCGCAGATTCAGTTCCCCAGTGAATTGTTGAGCTTAGGGGTTCAAGGCTCACGCTTGCGTGACGAACAAGGAGCATTTGAGCTAAGGGAGGATTGAGGAGTAGATTCTTAGTTAATTTTCCTGTTTTAGCTGTAATTTCGAATTCTGCTGTAGTTTCATTACTGAATGTTCTGTTTCAGCTGCTGTAGTTAACCTTTCGGGTTTAATTCTGCTTAATTAGTGGTTTTAATCTGTTCTTCTATTAGTTAGCTAGCTCATTTAGTTAACACTTCGCTTAATTTCATTTGCTTTGCAGTTTAATGTTTGCGTATTAGATAGTTACAGCTTGCGTATCAGGCTATTTTGCACATTTCTGTTCAGTTCGAAAATTCTAGTTTCTTTCCAATTCAATTTGTGTTTAGTTTAATTCTTGAGTTTGAAGACAACATCTACTTAGCTAAAGCATTTGATTTGAGTTAGTTTAGCATTTAGTTCGATCCTGCAGTTAAATTTCTGCTAGTTGTTCATAAGTTTTCAAACTGTTTATGCAGTTTCAGTTCGAGTTTTGAACTGTTTCAGTTTATTGTTTCTGAAATTTGAATCAAGTGAACTTTAGTTTTTCCGAATCTTAATGGAACTTTAGAGTAGTGAACTCGAATGCAGTTTGTTTCTGAATTCGAGTTGCTGCTGCACCTTTACACTCAATTCTGCAGTTTCTGAATTCCTGCAATTCGAAATCTGGTTAGCTGCGCTTCGGCAAGAGTATCAAGTCAGCCTCAAAACTGATTTGAGTCCAAATTAACATACCTTGTAGTGTACTTTGAGCTCTAATTCAGCTCGCATTCGTTAGCCTATGAAATTTGATCAGTTATTTAAATTCTGCATTCAATGTATCAAGTTTTCAGAATTCATTTTCTGCAGTAATTACTTCTGCACATCAGTTTTTGGTTTCCAATTTCTGCTTCGCATTCAATTGTTTCCGAGTCCATTTGTTGCTGAATTCAGCATTTGATTTGTTTGCTCCAACTTCATCTGTTTTACATCAGCTTCTCATGCTGATGTTTAGTAACAATTCTGGCAAATTCAGTTTCCTTTGCGTGCCAATGTTTGCTGAATTTTTTCTGCAGAATGTATCAAGATAATGTATGCACTGCTTTGTATCAAAATTTAACTTACCTTTTAGTGAATTGCTGTGATTGAAATCAGTTGCATTCGAACTTGGATCGTTTCCGAATTGTAGTTCATAAGTTGGCATACAAGTTGTCTTAATTTACTTGCCCACAACTTGTATCAAGTAAGGCATGGCATTGGTTTTGTATTGGACTGTTTTTAGATAGCTTTGCATTTGATTTGGATGTGCTATCAGATCTGTTTTGCAACTTCGGTTAAGTTACCTTGGTTCATTTAGTTCCATTAGTTGAGTTTCTTAGTAGCACTTACTTTGTTTAGCTCATCTAGTTGAGTGCCTTTATTTTCATTGCGATTTTATTTTCAAGTGAAATAAAACCCAGATTTTATTTGAAACCCAAAATTCACAAACGACACATAAATACAAGCTCGAATCGCACAACATCAGCTAGTCCCGAGGAAAAATACGACCTGTGGCCCCTTTACTACGTTTTCATATTTTGATTGCAAAAAGGGTTTCCAGCACTTTATAAATTTTAAATTTGATGGACCCACATTCGTGATAGTCTATTTGGGTCCGTCAAATTTTTGGCGCCGTTGCCGGGGACCGAACCCGGGTCACCCGCGTGACAGGCGGGAATACTCACCACTATACTACAACTAGATGAGCCAAACAAAGTAAGTGCCACTAAGAAACTCAACTAATGGAACTAAATGAGCCAAACAAAGTATCCCCGCTTGTCACGCGGGTGACCCGGGTTCGATCCCCGGCAACAGCGCCAAAAATTTGACAGACCCAAAATAGACTGTCACGAATGTGGGTCCATCAGATTTAGAATTTGTAAAGTGCTGGAAACCCTTTTTGCAATCAAAATATGAAAACGTAGTAAAGGGGCCACAGGTCGTATTTTTCCTCGGGACTAGTTGATGTTGTGTGATTCGAGCTTGTATTTATGTGTCGTTTGTGAATTTGGGTTTCGAATGTAATTTGGGTTTGGATAGCAATTAAGAAATGTAATCGCACGGAAAGGAAAGGAACTTAGCTAATAAGCCAAATAAAATGATGGTAATAAACACTCAACCAATGGAAAACCCAATTCAACCAAGGCAACTTAACCGAATTTCAAAGATGCAAATCTGAATTCAAATGCAAGCTACAAGGTCTCTTCAAGTTCAAACCAATAAATGCCGAATGCCTCTCTTGATACAAAGTGAACAAAAGGTTGAAACAACTTTGCACCAAGAGAAGAAGATTTATGTGCCAAAAAGGACTGTACTAAGTGCTAAAACTGTGATTTACCATTCTGAATTGCATTGAATCACTACAACTTGAAAGACAAAGCTAATAGTGAAGAGCTCATATGCATTAAGGCTGGAAATCAGAGATGAATGCAGTAAAATTCAGAAATGAACTTAAATGCAGATTTCGAATGCAAACATTCAAAAATAAAGCATCAGACCATATGCAATTTCAAACAAACCAGCTGAAATAAGTTACCCTAACCTACAGTTCAGTAAAAACTTGAGGAAAAATCACCAGTTAATTGGCACAATTTTGGAATTTATCAGCTGAATTGCAGGGACAACATTGATTAGCAGAAATAGAAAACTTACTTGCAGAAATGTGAATCAAGTTGCAACCAACTGATACATTGCAAGCTAAGTAAAATGTAGCAATGAAACACAGATGTGAAGCAATGCTTAGGAATGCACTATCACACTGAGCATTATTCTTCATTTCGGAAGTTAAACTGGACACAATTCGAATTCAACATAAACTGCAAAATCAGAAACTAAGGGAATTTGCAGAAAAAGGGTTGATACGCAATGAACAAATGGAGCTAAAAATTCCGAATTAAAGCTAGATGAGAAACAAACTCGAACCTAATATATTAACACACTAAATGTGATCTCTAATTGCAGGAATTAAGCTGGAAATAAATCGGATTGGAAACAAGCTGAGAAATTCAGAAACCAAACTGAAACTTTGCAGAACAAGCTGATACGAACTGAAAAAATCTAATACGCATGATTGAAATTGCCAAACAAATGAAATTAAGTGAAGTATTACTAAACAAACTGGCTAACTAATGAAAGAACAAATTCGAACCACTAATTAAAGCAAAAACAATTTGAAACTGAACTAAAGTAGCTGATACAATCATTCAAAAGCAGAGCAGACACAGAAATCGAAAATTACAGCTAATTGCAATGGAATTCAACTAAGCAAAGCCTCAATCTCTCATCTCAGCTCACGAATCCTTGCTGTCACTCAAGGATGAGCCTCCAATTGAGAAAGAAACGGTCCATACAAGGAAACTAATCAACTGATACAAAATTCAGTAATAGAAATTGCGGCAGTAATGTAATTACAGCTAAAACAAAGAAAATTGACTAAGAAATCTAAACCCCAATCACTCCATTAGCTCAAGGTCTCCTTGTTCGTCACGCAAGGGGGCTGGCTTCGAACCCCTAAGCTTAGCAATTCACTGGGGAACTGAATCTGCGGTCGAATCGAGCTCGAACTCTGTTCAAGAGGGAAAACCCAATCGATTTCTTCAATTCAGCCTTGTCTGATTGAAATGAAGGTGCAGAAATAATCCAAGCTTATCCGAGAACCCCTCCAGATGGCTTGGACTGATGTAGAACCTGACAAAACCGAAACCGAAGCAACCAAAGACAGAGCTACCGAAACCCTCAAACAGCCCTGTTCTTGCCCAATTCCGAGCTGAAACTCCACCGATTACTCTCCCCGGTGACCTCGAACTTGATCTAATGAAGAATAGAGGTGGTTGCGCCCCTTGGATTGAAGGAACAGCTGAAGAAAATGCAAAGAAACAATGAAAACTACTGTAGCGGCGGAGACGCGACGAAGAGCTGAAGCTGTGGAAAATCTGATTAAATACTTAGCATTGGACGGTTCTGATTAATTTGGATGAATCCAATGGCTGATCTTGCTCTGATCTGACCCAAACTTTCCAGATGTTGATCGAGGGTCAGGATCTACCTCGTGGTAGCTCGGATCCTCCAGATGTGCAACGGATGGTCCAGATCAACCTAATCTTTGAATGGACGATCTAGAGCCCTCCGAGCTTGATCCAACGGTTGAACGAGCTCTGATTTGGATGAAACCTTCAGATCTTGATCAAAGTGCTTGATCAACCCTAACCCTAGCTCGGATTGCTTCAGATGGTCCCGGATGGCTCAGATCTAGCCGCTTTTGAATCGGACGGCCCGGATTAATCCGAAACTTGATAACTCGATCCGGGTCCTCTTCTGACTCAAGTTTGACCCAGTATGCCCTAGGTCCATGAACCTTTCATGCCTACAAAAATAGATCAAGAATTTAGTGGCCAAATAATCCAAATATGTATAAATTTGCAATTAAGTCCAAAATAAAGGTAAATTCTAAAACCTAGGATAATTTCACAATTAAGCAATAAAAACATAGGTCAAACATGGATTTTAGCAATTAAAATAATCAACAAAATGGTATTTATCAACTCCCCTACACTTAACCTTGAGCGTCTCGCGAAACTACTAAGTATGTATCCCCTAGATTTTCTTAAGCATAATTAGAAGCAAATGAAAAGAAATTACCTAAGGTTGTCAATTCTCAAAATTCTAAGCTCTAGGGATTAGTATCTTGTCCTTAAATCAACAACTTAGCCTTTTCATCCATCATGAGTCATTGAGATGAATTTAAATCACTAGCCTTTCAAGAAAAATTTTGGTGGCTCTCTTCTTAAGTTCTAAGTTGATGATGGAAGTGGAGCTCACTCAAGCACACATGCTTCTTACACTGCCATAGGCTTGCTTATTATCTAATCTCCACCATTAATCATGATTAGGATTCACATCTACAAAAACAAGTGAAAACATGGAAAATGGTAAGAAATGGAGTAAAAATCAAGGAAATGGAAAAATTGATAAAGTGGAAGACTTGAGTGCTCAAGAATGTTTCCAATGTGCTTTGCCCCTCTTGTCAGTCCTCTAGTGATATCAAAAGTGTTGTGAAGTCAAACTTGAATAATTGCCTTTGATTTGGATGAAAAACCCTTCCTTGACCTCATTGTGCCAAGTTGTGCTATTGTGTGCCAACCTTGCTTTCTCCATTCTTCTTTCCTGATTTTTCCTCTTTTTCTTTCTCTCTAGTAAGGTCAAATATGTAATGGAACAAGGCTTTAATTCGGATGAGAAAAAACTTCGCTTGATTTCATGGTGCCAACTCAATTGTGCCCACTTGTTTCCTTGTTTTTCTTTTTTTTTTCTTTGAAACTGTTGCTCTTTTCTTTTTCTTCTACTCTTAATTCTTCTACTGGAGCATTGCAGATCAGATTTAAATCAGAAAACGTGAGAGATCAAGTAACAATTAAAAATTAGATGCTCCACATACAATCCTCACTAGACTCCTCTTGTCATTCACTCTTGATACAAATTGCATTCTCAGCTTTCTTTCTCAACCTCACTGCATTTCATATTCTCTGATTTCTCAAACAATTAGTAAAGTGGGGATTCCACTCAACAATTCTGATCAGCAATTGAATTTCAGCCCTTCACTGCAATTGCTTTTCTTCACTGATCAGAAATTCCTAGCCTCCACATTTTTTTTTCAATTCTGATCAGCAGTGAATGTCCTTGATACAAATTTGATACACTTATATCCCAAGTTCCTTGATTCACAGCCCCTAAAAAAACCCAATTCAGCTCAAGTTGATACACACTTTGTGCCAAAACTGCTTTAAATGAATACAACCAATCTGATTTTTTTTTCTTTTCTTCTTCTTGCAGATTCCACAATGTGCTCAGCTCCCAAATTGCTATCAGAATCAGCTTCAATCCTTCTAGTGCCGTGAGCTTCAAAAGAGTTGTAGGTTCCTATTTTTACTCTACATTTTATTTATTACTGCATCAATTAGTTTCTGCATTTTTTTTGTTTTCACATCAGACAATTGAATTTAGTCCTGGCAGCTCTCTAATTTCTTCACAGCAGTTAGCATTGAATCCTAGCAGCTGAGAAGTCCAGTTATTACATTCTAAAATTCCTGATCAGCAGATTGGATTTCAATCACTGCCTACACTGCATTTCTCTATTCTATTCTGCTCCAAAAATTTTTGCAGCTACAATAGTCTCAGATTTCCCTGCATTTTCCACTTTAATTCAGACTTAGCATGATGTTCCCGATTTCTATAGTATATAACAGCTAGCAGGGTGGCCGAACAGCTTCAGATTTCTGCAGAGCATCAGATTTCTAGCAAGGTGGACTTTAGTACAGCTAGCAAGGTGGACTTTGGTACATCAGTTAGCATCAGATTTCAGATTTTTCTGCATTACTTTCAGATCTGTCCAGCTACAATTCAGAATCACAAATCTAGCATCAAATGATATTAGATAATGCTCTGCTTCCTTGGGAGTTTACTGATCCACATCCATTTCCTACCCACAATAGCAGAATTTTTTTTCTTTTTGGCACGAACTGCTTTTCTCTTCTTTTTTTTCGTTTTTGGCATCTATTTTCATTTCAACTTTGAGTGCCGAATTCAGCTTGAAGTTCAACTTCCTTGGATCTTCAATTGATGATCAAGAATCTTCAATTGTTTTCAATCTTTGACCACTCCCCTTTCTTGTAACTCAATTTGGCACATTGATCTCTTTTTCATCATTTTTTTTTCTTTTAGTCCACAGAAATTTTCCTTCAACCGGATTTGCTATGAAAAACAATTTCATCTCCAATTCATAACTGAATTCTTTATTTGTTCTTGATACCAAGCTCCACTCAATTTGGCAAAAAAAAATTTCGACATGAAGTGCATCCTTGATAAAAATTGATTCCAAATCACCAATCACTCCCCCACACTTAATTCTTTGTCCGTCTCGGGCAAAATAGCATTAAGAAAACATCCCAAACAAACAAATCCATAGAAAAATTGGGGTTAAGATTAGGAATAAGGAAAGACAAATAGAATAGACATGATTTTTGCCAAAATTGATATGGAAATGTAAACAAAGTGATTAGTCTCTATAGATGTGATCCAATCATCGAAATATGATTTTGAAAGAACCTAAGCAAATTCTAGAGTATAATAACATATGTGTGTCACAAATATAAGGCTAATTCTCACTAGGCAAAAATAATTCATCTCAAGTCCTCAATTAAAAATCTAAAGCCAAGTAGTACTCAAGCATCCAAGAATTCATCCATTAGCTCAAACCTTAAGTTTTGACAACCAAATTTAATTTATTTTCCAAAAGACTCTAAAATTCTATGGGATAACCTAGAGGGATACTTTTATTTCTACTCATACAAGAAAAAGTGACAAAAGAAATAACAAGGTATTTACAATGACTCCTATTCATTCTACTCTACTCATGCATTTATTAGCAAGAAAATTCTACTTCTAGAAAGCATGAAAATGAAAAATGCAATAAAATAAAATACAAGAAAGAAAAATCTCCCCTTTATTTCTGGTGGGCGGAGTCTATCAAGCAGTAGCCTCCATCGTGGTAGTGGAGGTGTTTGGGTGGCTGAGAGAATTTGGACTCCCCCACACTTGAACATTGCAGAAATATGCTCCGGTGGCCGAAGGCGATTCAGGTATAATAGTCATTGAAGGAATGGAGGGCTATGGATTAAAGTAAGATCTTCTCCTCCTTCTTGATGCCTTTCAGAAGTCCTTCCAGGAGGTTGAAGTCTGTTCAGTTGGAGCACCCACTCCTGAAGTCTTCTGGATCCTGCAAAATAATGTAATACCTCTCTCAAGTGTGCAGGGTCAGAAAAAAATAAAATAATATCAGTCTCTGCATGAAATGTATCCAAATCTGCATCATGTCCAATGAAATCAAATTTTGCTGCCTCAATAAATTTTTCACAATTATTTCCTACGAAATTTGCATCCAAAAACTCATCACAAATAATAAAATCAATCCTTGGCACTTCAATAAAAATTTTACAATTATTTTCTACCAAGGATGTATCAAGCAATGTGTCACAACCTATGAAATCAATCTCAGGTGCCTCAATGAATTTTTCAAAATTATTTCCAGCATAAGATATATCAACAGACTCATCACAATAATCAACAATACTAGGCACTTCTAAAAATTTTTCACACTCAGCATTGACATCTGATTTATCACAACATGCTTCATTTTTAGCAAATTCAACACTAGGTACCTCTAGGAATTTTTCACAATCAAATTCTACAAGAGATGCATCCCTAAGTATATCACAAACAATAAACTCAGTTTGAGGTACCTCTATGCAATTTTCAGAAAAATTAGGAAGAGTATCTACCTGATAGTGCTAAAAAATACCTGGAGGCTCTACAAGAGTGGGTGTAATTATTGGCTCCTCCTGGTAATGTGCAATCTCCTCTTCAGGTTCAGGTTTTGGTGGACATTCAACTGGAACGGGTGATCCTTGGGTTCTTGCTTCCACCAAGCAAGTCCCTACACTTTCTGGTTCATTCTTTAATTGTGGTGGTCCCTGGGGCTTAGTGCAATCCCCTACACCTATGGAATCATCTTCTATGCATATTCCCTCAACCATTCCTGTATCAAGCAAATTAGAAAAATTAGGATCATTAACAACTAAATCATCACAAGATAAAAGTATAGAATGATCCTGTAAAGTTTCAGAATTGAATTCAAAGCATTCACAAGCTCCGCTATCGATCTCCTCCAATGCCTCGAAATCAGTAGGAATGGGTGATTCTTGGGGCTCTGTGCAATCCCCTACACCTATAGATTCATCTGATTGCCCTGATCTTTGGGCTTGTATCTGATTCCATTGATCAACCAATTTTGCAAGGCGTTGTTCGATGTCTTGCCGTTGTTGTTGTAAACTTTGCTGTTGTTGTTGTAAACTTTGCTATTGTTGTATGACTTGTTGCACAATTTCCCCAAACCTTGTTGTTGAACCTCAATCTCTTGTTGGTCTTGAAAAGTAGCATAAGGCTGCTGAAAACCAAGAGTAGGCTGTGCATTCTGAAATGGAGACTGTGGGGGTTGATCAAATGGTTGAACAGGCTGATTAAACTGTTGGAAATTTGGTTCACAAGTTGGTGGAGATGGCTGAAAATTTTAATTCTAGAAACTCTGATCAAAGGACTGAAATTGTTGGTTGGAAGTTTGGATTGGTTGCTGAATATTCTGATCCTGGAATTGAAAACTCTGAAATGGTTGGGACTGAAAATTCTGGTTTTAAAATTGAAAATTTTGATCATATGGCTGTAAATGTTGAAAAGGTTGTTGAAAATTCTGTATGGGTTGAAATTCTTGCTGCCATGGTTGAGGTTGAGGCTGAAATTGATTATTTCCCTGCTGAAAACTTACAAAAGGCTGCTGGAAATCTTGGTTTGGTTGAACTTGAGGGAAGGGTGGTTGCTGAAAATTCTGATTATTTAAACACCCTTACTGAATTCCTTGAAAAAGTGATTGATCCTGTTGATAAGGTGGCTGAAAGTTGGGCTGAAATTGCTGAATTTGGGGCTGAAAATCCTGGAATAGTGGCTGCCTAATCTGAAAGTTCTGACTTGGCTGAAAGTTTTGGAATAATGGTTGAACTTGTTGCTGAAAAATCTGATTTGTTTGCTGGAAATTCGAATAGGGCTGTTGGAATTGTTGTGGTTGCTGAAATTGTGGACACGGCTGCTGGTAAGTAGATGAGAACATTTTGAACCTTCAGCCCTGTCACAAAACAAACAAGAAAAATGGCAGCAACCTTGATGTGGTGTATATGGCGGAGTCCATTGAGACAATATCCTATTGTCCCTAAGATAATCTTGAAACTCTTGACTTAAGTATTCACCACCCCGATCGGATCGAAGTATCTTAATACTTTTGCCAAGCTGTTTCTCTACTTCATTTCTGAACTCTTTGAATTTCTCAAAAGCTTCAGAT
This sequence comes from Boesenbergia rotunda, assembly GCA_024364735.1. Classification (NCBI taxonomy): domain Eukaryota; kingdom Viridiplantae; phylum Streptophyta; class Magnoliopsida; order Zingiberales; family Zingiberaceae; genus Boesenbergia; species Boesenbergia rotunda. The sequence continues at coordinate 131,857 of JAGFNQ010001596.1, forward strand.
TTGTGTTTCATCAAGAACACATACCCGAATCGTGAGTGATCATCGATAAAGGTAATGAAGTAGCTATAGCCTCCTTGTGCAGGAGTTGACATTGGTCCACATTCATAAGTATGTATTAGACCAAGCAATTCTCCCACTGGATTACCTTTTCCGGAAAGGGTAATTTGGCCATCTTGCCTTTTAAGCATGATTCGCATGTATCAAATGAATCGGGTACAAATGATTCTAGAATTCTACATCGGTGTAATTTGGTCATGTGTTTCTTGCTTATATGGCCAAGACGACAATGCCACGTATAGGAGTCTATTTGATTATCTATCCGAGCACGTTTGTTGCTAACTTCGATATTGAAAACGTCACCAGATAAATCTAACGTGTAGATACCATTGCATAATGTTCCGGTCCCATAAAGAACATCATTTAAAGTTATGTAACAACAATTGCTACTAAAAGTTAAATGGTAACCCTTTTCATTCAAGAATGAAATAGATACAATGTTCTTTATTAACGAAGGAACAAAATAACAATTATCCAATTCTAAGACAAGTTCAGTAGAGAGCTTTAGCAAATATGTTCCGATGGCAATAGCAGCAATCTTTGCTCCATTTCCAACTTGCAAATTCGCTTCTCCCTTGACGAGTCTTCTTCTATTCCTTAGCCCCTGTATGTCATTACATATATGTGAGCTACACCCAGTATCAAGTACCCAAGTGTACGAGGAAATAGAATGACATTCAATAACGAAGATGCCTGAAGAGGATGGGGCATCGGATACCTTCTTCTTCAAGGACTCAAGATAAACCTTGCAGTTTCTTCGCTAGTGGCCCTCCTTGCCACAATGATGGCAAGTGCCTTTTGGTTCTTTTTCAATTCTTTTGTCCTTAGTTAACTTATTGGTGTCCAAAATGGAATGCAAATTCAGAGAAGACATGATCAAGTGATTATCCTAGAAATACAAATTGAAGTTATGTGATGAGAATGATAAAGAATGCATCAATATACATTCATTAAATCCTATTTATTTTTCGAATTAAATAACCCTTTTTATCAATTCGGGAGATCGTAGGAACATCTCCAAATAGGTTGATATCTAACCATAGATAAGAACAACCATGACTGTGGCCATCAAGTTATTCTTAGCTATGAAGGTACGTAATTATACCGATTACATATTACATATATGTAACTACCACTTTATGCTATCAACTAATTGAATGTTTGCATAAATCATTGGGTTGTTAACTCATTAACAAGTATGCAACAATATACATAGCACCCAACTGCACCTCTCTTTACATCGACCTTGGTTGTGGCATAACAAATCGATGCTCCAAGCTTAAGGCTGACCCATTAATCAAGAAATAGTTTTAATATGGTTGGAGCTCATTCAACCGTTTAGTCAGGCTTGGATGTGTCCAACAACCAAAACTAAGGATTGACCTCTGACTCCAACTATATTAATCATAAACTAATTCCATGGTTTGAACATGTTGAGGTTCAAGCCGGGCATGGATGTGTCCATCAACCCAAACGAGAAACAAAACTCCGATTCTAACCATATTAATGGAAGGTGTTAGCCTTAATATTTTGTAAGGGGTTTTGGGTCTCATCATTTCTTTTCTAAGCACATTCATGACATATAATTATGTCATGTACTAACGATTTCCTTAATAAAGTATGTATGTGACTTAATTTATCAAGTCTCATTAATTCAATTAGGAACCGGATTTCCTAATTCTAATTTCATACTTTATTCAAGGAATTGTTTTGGGAAACAATTTCCTAAATTGTCATAATCAATTTCGAAAATAATATGTTTAAGACTTTGATTTCTCTAAATCAAATCTTATTAAATTAAGAGACAGATTCCCTTAATTCAACCACATATTATTTTCATGAAAATCTTATTTAAGAAAAATCTATAAGAAACTATTTTCCTAATTAAATTTGGAGACAACAATATGTAAGAGCATCACCTCTTAAATCAAATAAGGAAATTATCGTTTGAGAATCACCTCAAAATTTTCAAGATTTGATTACATATTTTATTTATGGATTTATTAATTACAACAAAATATTTTCTTTGGGTGGCTCCCCGAGGATTAGATACCCAAAAAAAGAAATTTGTTGTAAATCTAATTTGGTCCGCTCCCCGAGGCATAACCAATTAAACATGACAATTTTATTCAAAATTAGGAAATTAAATTACTACAACTAACTTTAAATTGGACGGCTCCCCGAGGCTCAATCCAAAATAAAGAATTTTGTTGATAATTTAAAACCAATTCGTATTTAATTATCAATTAATGATCCATAAATTTGTCTAGACTTTCTTTGAAAGAAAGTGCCCAAAATTACGAGATTTCATAATAGGTTTTCAGAATAATTGTAAGTTTCTGGTACAAAGAAAACTTATATATTTCCAAAATTAGAAAATTTCCAAAATAGGAAATTTCCAAAATTGGAAAGTTTCCAAAAATGGGAAGTTTTCACAATTATCATAAAATTTCAGAAACTAGGATATTTCAAAAGTTTGCGAAATTTCATGAGGATTTCCAAACTTTGAAATTCCTAAATCTAAAATTTATCATAATTGGAAAGTTTCCATAATTGAAAAATTTTCCAAAATTGAGATCATGACAAAGTTTTCCGCAAAACAATTATATGATTATGTCAAACACTAACCGGCTCTGATACCATTGTTGGGACCGGGTGCATGTTGACATGGATACGGGTTCGTAATTTTAAAATTTAATTACGTGCAGCGGAAGGTTTAGCCTAAATAATTTCTTAAATTATTTTAACCACGTATCTAGCATGCAACCTTATGTTGTGGAGACATGATCATACATTTAAAATTTTACAGAAAGTAAACTAATTTACTTAATACCTCGTGTAACTCGTAGAAAGGGACGAGATCCAACCGTAGCGTCCCTTGGAAGCTCCGCCTCTATTCGCGTCCACGCCGAGTTTTCTTCGGGATGACTTCGAAAAGCCACGAGTTTCGTGCTGACAAGAACTACTAGATTCTCCAAAGGCACGACAAGAATACCAAGAGAGAGATGTAAAACTAACCACCAAACGAAGAACGGAATCAAGATTCCGGGAGGAAGGAAGGAGTCGCGCCCGCTTCTTCTTCTACTTCGGCTTCTTCTTGGTGGTGGAAGCTCACGGCAAAGGGGGAGGGCTCTAGGGCCGGCGGCACTAGAAGAGGGAGAGGGAGAGAAGGAGAGGGAGAGAGGCTAGGCAAGAATCCTTGATCTCTTGGATTGATTTCCAAGCCTTGCCTTGGTGCCTTTATATAGTAGCCTCTTAATCGCCAAGTCTCCTCTTAACGGAATAAATTTTCATAAGAAATTTATCTTATAAATTTTTTCTATGAATTATTCCATTATGCCAAGTTTTTATTATAACTTAATTTATAATAAAAACAACCATGTCTCCCCTTTTATTATGGAAAGAAATTTCTTTATATAAATTTCTTTATATAAATTTCTTTATCATGGTAAATCAATCCATTATTGATTTTATAAAATAAAATAAACCAATCCAAGGTTTATTTTAATTTCTATGAAAATAAATCTCTTTATATAAATTTCTTTATATAAATTACTTTATCATGGTAAATCAATCCATTATTGATTTTATAAAATAAAATAAACCAATCCAAGGTTTATTTTAATTTCAATGAAAATAAATCTCTTTATATAAATTTCTTTATATAAATTTCCTTATATAAATTTCTTTATCCATAATTTTATAAAACAAACGACGCTCGGTTTATTTTATAATTTGAACCAAACAATTTGGTTCTCCCCTTTTGATGTGGCCGACCAAACAAAGAGGGTGGGGACCCTCTTTGGCCGGCCAAACCCAAGCCGAAACCGTACGAATTAAACTCATTTAATTCATCCAATAAGTCTTCAAAAGACTTAGCCTTTTTATGCTTCCGATGCGTCTCAGAAAAATTCAGATTCGACTCATCTCTCTTGATCGGAAAATCCAATTTTCAACTCGTTTTAAATCCCTCGGATCACTCGTAGTGCGTGTGACTAAATAGGCTTTCGATTTATGTTGGCCGTCTATAATCAACCAATTATAGAACGATCATGAGTGACACCTAGTAGTACATCATGATCCCCAATTAATCAAAAGATCAACGGTGGACCTCAGAAACTATTCTGAAACCTTTCAGCAGCTTTAATGAATCGTGCCTCATTCCCTTCACCATCTTATACCCACTTGGTTCAGGACATGGTCTATGTGTGTCAGTCCCCACTAGGCTGACTACGTCACACCTAGCCCAAGTAATGTCTTTCTCGTCCAACGGATTCTAATTACTCTCATGTTTCTGAGAGATTCATACTCGAACATGTGATGCTCTGGCCAGAGGCTTCGAGTAACAATCCGACGATAGGCCTTGGGTATACATCTCCTCGCAAGGAGTGGTGAATCCTTTGTAGGCTGTTCAAACATCTTCGGGCACTTCGGCTTATACCCAATCATCCTGGGTCCACACCTCCTTGGAGATGCTTGCTTAAGATGTCAAAGTATAAGTCTTCATGACCAAGATGACTTGAACACCGCAAGTCAAAGGAACATCGCACTTAAGCTGCAGTAAGAACTTCATTGACATATCTATATGTAGATTACCATATGAAGTTTTACAGCTAGTCACTCCAATGAACTAGTTCCCTTAACTAGCATTCATGTTTATCTCCGGACATCCCAATGTCACCAGCCAGTGAGAATCAGCTGATTAGAGAATAACCCATGCTAGTCTCAACAGAATTGATAGTGTCCGTATTTATCAATTCATCGACTAGGGACAATTTCAATACTTCACAATTGCACATGTAGAGATAATCACTAGTTGTGAATTCATCACAAATTCTCTCATGCTGTGAATTGTATTGCGGACATTCAGTAAATGAGTTTAAGATCTTAATCAAATACACGAACATGTATACTCAAATAGTGAATTTTTATT